>LNAC01000022.1:11109874-11158188 GCA_002007465.1 Ailurus styani | reverse complement strand
ACCTGGGGGGGCAGGGGGGGGGGTCGGGGGGGGTAGGGAGGGAAAAATAATGAAACAAGATGGGATGGGGAAGGACACAATCCATAAGAGACTCCTAATCTCACAAAACAAACTGAGGGTTACTGGGGGGTGGGAGGGTAGGGATAGGGTGGATGGGTGATGGACATTGGGGAGGGTTTGTGCTTTGGTGAATGCTGTGAAAGATGTAAGCCTGATGATTCACAGACCTGTACCCCTTGGGCAAAGAATAAAAATAAATTAAAAAAAAAAGAATGAGGAAATTCTTTTTCAGAGAAATCAAGAAAAATAGCTTACCTAGTTCATGCTAGGCAAGCTTTTAAGTGGTAGAATCAAGATTAAAGCCCTCTTGGAAAAACAAACATCGTTAAAATGTCTATATTACCCAAAGAAATCTATACATTCAGTGTAATCCCTTTCAAAATAACACCAGCATTTTATACAGAGCTAGAATAAACAATCCTAAAATTTATCTGGAACCAGGAAAGACCTCAAATAGCCAAAAGAATGTTGAAAAAGTAAACCAAATGGAAGGCATCACAATCCCAGGCTTCAAGCTGTATTGCAAAGCTGTGATCATCAAGACAATATGGTACTAGCACAAAAAGTTGACACATAGATCAATGGAACAGAATGAAGAACACAGAAATGGCTCCACAGCTCTATGGTCAACTAATCTTCAGCAAAGCATGAAAGAATACCCAATGGAAAAAAAGACAGTCTCTACAACAAATGGTGTTGGAAAAACTGGACAGCAACATGAAGAAGAATGAAAATGGACCACTTCTTACACCATACACAAAAACAAATTCAAAATGGATGAAAAACCTAAATGTGAGATAGGAAACCATCAAAATCCTAGAGGAGAAAACAGGCAGCAACCTCTTTGACCTCAACTGGAACAACTTCTTACTAGACACCTCTCCAGAGGCAAGGAAAACAAAAGCAAAAATGAATTATTAGGACCTCTCATCAAGATAAAATGTTTCTGTATAGAGAAGGAAATAGTCAACGAAACTAAAAGGCATCAGACAGAATGGGAAAAGATATTTGCAAATGACATATCAGATAAAGGGTTAGTATCCAAAATCTGTAAAGATCTTCTCTAGTTAAGAAATGGACAGAAGACATGAACAGACATTTCCCCAAAGAAGATATACAAATGGGTATAATAAACACATGAAAAAATGCTCAACATCACTCATCATAAGGGAAGAACAAATCAAAACCACAATGAGATATCACCTTACACCTGTCAGAATGGCTAAAATGAACAACTCAGGAAACAACAGATATTAGCAAGAATGTGGAGGAAGGGGAACCCTCTTACACTGTTGGTGGGAATGCAAACTGGTGCATCCACTGTGGAAAATAGTTTGGGGTTTCCTCAAAAAGTTAAAAATAGAACTACCCTATGACCTAGGAATTGCACTACTAGTATTTATCCAAAGGATACAAACATAGTGATTTGAAGGGAGACCTGCACCCCAATGTTTATAGTAGCACTATCAACAATAGCCAGATTATGGAAAGAACCCAAATGTCCATCAACAGATTAATGGATAAAGAAGGTATGGTATATATACAATGGAATATTACTCGGACATCAAAAAGAATAAAATCTTGCCATTTGCAAAGACATGGCTGGATGTGGAGTGTATTATGCAAAGTGAAATAAGTCAGTCAGAGGGAGACAAATCCCATATGATTTCACTCATATGTGGAATTTAAGAAACAAAACAAATGAACATAGGGGAAGGAAAGGAAAAACGAGATAAAAACAGAGAGGGAGGCAAACCATAAGAGACTCTTAACCACAAGGAACAAATTGAAGGTTGCTGGAAGAGAGGTAGGTGGGGGGATGCAATAACTGGGTGATGGGCATTAAGAAAGGCAGTTTTGTGATGAGCACTGTGTGTTGTATGTAACCAATAAACCACTAAATTCTATTCTTGAAATGAATACTGCATTATATGTTAATTAACTTGAACTTAAATAAAAACTTGGAAGAAAAAAAAAGACTAAAGTCCTCTTTTCTCAAATTCCAAAATTTCATGTCATGTCATTCACCACATCTACCAACCACATCAATCTGATTCCACCTTCTCACCTCCTGGATGAGTGCAAACCTTTTTCTAAAGCCCCGATAGAGATGCTCTGCCATGAGGATGAACAGATCCCATTATCAGTACTTATAGTAGGACATTCATTCACTCAACTAATATTACTGTGAACTAAATACCAGGAATGCTATGAATACCTGGGGAAGCAAAGATTATTGATAAAAAGAAGGCCAGATACAAGAGATATAAATAAAAATGGATTTTTCTAGCAACAACAAGCTAGAAGTAGAAGTAGAAAAACCAAGCAGCAACAGCAACAACAACAAAACTGTAAAATACTTAAGAATATATGCATCAACTAAAGTATAAAACCAGCATGAAAAAAAATTAAATTTTCATTCAAGAAAATCAATCAAGATATGAAAATATAAAGACATACCAAGTTCTTACCTGGGACAAATTAAAAATAAATACAATGCAATTTCAACAAAATTACTAAAAGTCTCAGTTTTAAGTCTCAGCCCAAATGTCTTCTCCTCAAAGAGTTTTATCTTACCTTCTCTATTTGAAGAAGCTCTATTTGAAGAGAGGTGGGTGGGGGGATGAGGTAACTGGGTGATGAGCATTAAGGAGGGCAGTTTTGTGATGAGCACTGTATTATTTAATATTGTCTATATTAAAGACAATATAGTCATGTTGTCTCTATAATATTCTCTATATTATTGTATATAATATTGTCTCTAATTATGGTCATGCTGGTTAACCTCATGGCACTCTTTGCATGTTAAGATTATCTTGCTTATTTATTTATTCATTGTAATTTTTCTTCCATGGAAGGATATTTTCTAACCTTTTTACCATTATATCTTTGTTGCTTAAAAAGGTAGTAGAGACAGACTAAAAATTCAATATATATTTGTAATCTCTTGTAGAGTACAAATAGAATGCCACAGAAGTCATTTGAAAATGTATTTAATTCAGTTTTGTTGGTTGGGGTGGCTTAAATCTCATGTCACATCTGAGCTGAAGCAAGAGAAAGCATGGTATCTTCAGGGCACTGAGAGTGGCTCAGAGTGGCTAGAGAGTACAATAGGGAATGGTAAGGGGGTATCTGCATTAACCAAAGGAAGAAAAAACCATGCATCATTATAAGCATGTTTGAAGAACATTAAGTAAAATGTAAATGCATATGATATAATATTCAATGAAAGATGTTTTTAAAACTTGTGTGAGGGGGGGCCACCTGGGTGGCCATTTAACTAAGCATCTGATTTTGGCTCAGGTCACAATCTTAGGGTCCTGGGATCGAACCCTGTATAGGGCTCCCCACTCAGTGGGGAGTCTGCTGGTCCTACTCCCTTTCCCCCTGCCCCTCCCACACTTCATGTTCTCTCTGTCTTTCTCTCTCTCTCTCTTGCTCTCTCTCTCAAACAAATAAATTTTAAAAACCTTAAAAAGAAAAAAAGGCTTGTGTGAGTGAAGATGGTGAGTAGGATGCACCCGGAATTTGACTCCCCAGGTAAACAAAAACTGCCCTGGCAGAATCTGTCTGATATAACTATTTTGGAAATCTGCAGTCTGTTGAAGGCTGCAAATTCCAGAAGACTTCGATAATAAATTGTGGTCAATCTCAGATCTTAGCTCTTAGCAGCGAACTATCCCTTACCTTCAACAATATGTGGACGACAAATAGCTGTGCGTGCATTCCTGGAGCAGTTTGCACACAGCTTGTGAAAGACAACATAGGAAAAAAGACCCTATCCTCAAGATATTGGGGTCTGTGCTCTGACAGCTGATTGTGGCTTCTGATCACAGAGGTGTAGAAAAAGAAACAGGTAGCCATTGTTAGCATGTCCCCCATTGTTGCTAGACCCTTCCCCTCTGACTGATGTGACTTCCATGGAATTTTAAAAACCTGGCA
Source organism: Ailurus styani (assembly GCA_002007465.1). Classification (NCBI taxonomy): domain Eukaryota; kingdom Metazoa; phylum Chordata; class Mammalia; order Carnivora; family Ailuridae; genus Ailurus; species Ailurus styani. The sequence continues at coordinate 11,154,186 of LNAC01000022.1, read as the reverse complement.
CCCTTTTTTTTTCCTCCCATTTAGTTCTTGGTTTACCCTTCAGGAGGCAGACACTAAAGACGAGGGCACTCAAAAAATACTGTTTATAGAGAAGAAATTAGAAAATGTGCATTTTGGATTTTTTTAAGATTTTATTTATTTATTTGACAGAGAGAGAGAGATTACAAGTAGGCAGAGAGGCAGACAGAGAGAGGAGGAAGTGGTCTCCCCACTGAGCAGGGAGCCTGACGCAGAGCTCGATCCCAGGACCCTGAGATCATGACCTGAACTGAAGGCAGAGGGTTTAACCCACTGAGCCACCCAGGCACCCTGAAAATGTGCATTTTGAAGGGAAGTTTCAGAAAAAAACATAAGAAAACATTGTTTATATCTCAGGCTGATCCTTAGTTAAGAGATAGCCTTAACAAAAACAACAACAAAATTTAAAAAGGCAGCTAACCCTGGGGAAGAACAATCCAATTTATAGTTACTACATTATTAATTCAAATGTCCAATGTAGAACAAAAATATATATATATAAGTATACAAGAAACAGAAGAACATAGTTCATTCGAAAGGGGAAAAAAATGTGCTCAACATCACTCGGCATCAGGGAAATACAAATCAAAACCACAGTGAGATACCACCTCACACCAGTCAGAATGGCTAAAATCAACAAGTCAGGAAATGACAGTTGTTGGTGAGGATGTAGAGAAAGGGGAACCCTCTTGCACTGTTGGTAAGAAAGCAAACTGATGCAGCTACTGTGGAAAGCCGCATGGAGGTTCCTCAAAAAGCTAAAAATAGNTTTTAAAATAGAGCTACCCTATGACCCAGCAATCGCACTACTGGGTATTTACCCTAAAGATTCAAAGGTAGTGATCCTCAGGGGCACATGCACCCGAATGTTTATAGCAGCAATGTCCACAATAGCCAAACTATGGAAAGAACCTAGATGTCCATCAACAGATGAATGGTTAAAGAAGAAGTGGTATATATGTACAATGGCCTACTATGCAGCTATCAAAAGAAATGAAATCTTGCCATTTGCAATGATGTGGATGGAACTAGAGGGTATTATGCTAAGCAAAATAAGTCAATCAGAGAAAGACAATTATCATATGATCTCTCTGATATGAGGAACTTGAGAGGCAGGGTGGGGGGTCGTGGGGGGTAGGGAGGGAAAATAATGAAACCAGATGGGATCGGGAAGGAAACAAACCATAAGAGACTTTTAATCTCACAAAAAAAACTGAGGGTTACTGGGGGGGTGGGAGGGTAGGGATAGGGTGGATGGGTGATGGACATTGGGGAGGGTTTGTGCTATGGTGAGTGCTGTGAAAGGTGTAAGCCTGATGATTCAAAGACCTGTACCCCTGGGGCAAATAATAAAAAAATTAAAAGAAAAAAGAAAAAATAATTGAACAGAAGCTGTCTCTGTAAAAGACATGGCAGATGTATTAGAAAAAGACTTTAAAACAACGATCTCAAAAATGGTCAAAGAATTTAAGGAAAGTGTGGATAGAGTCAAGAAAATGGCACATAAGTAATGGAAATATAAATAAAGAGATAGAAAACCTGAAAAGAAAATACAAAAATTTCTGGAGCTGAAAAAGTACAATAACTGAAAGTAAAAACTCACTAGAAGGATACTAAGCAGGTAGAAGAAAGATTTAAGCAGGCAGAAGAAAGACTCAGTGAAGTTAAAGACAGGAAAATGGAAGTTATTGAAGCTGAGGAACAGAAAGAAAAAAGATTGAAAAACAGCAAGCAGAGCCTAAGGAACCTATGGGACACTAACAAATGAACCAACATCCACATTATGGGAGTCCCAGAAAAAGAAAAGAAAGGTAGAAGCCAGAGAGAATATTGAAGAAATAAAGGCAGAAAACTTCCCAAATTGGATGAAATCCATAAATGTGAACAGCCAGGAAGCTCAATGAACTTTAAGTAAGATAAACTCAAAGAGATCCATAAGAAGACAATTTGTAATCAAACTTTCAAAAGACAAGAAGTGACTCTCACAAGCAGCAAGAGAGAAACAAATCATCACATACAAGAGATCTGTAATAACATTATCAGATTTCTCATCAAAAACTTTGGAGGCCAGGAGACAGTGGGCCTATACATTCAAAGTACTCAAAGTACTCAAAGAAAGTAACTATTAACCAAGAATCCAATATCCAGCAAAATCATCCATCAAAAGTGACAGAGAAATCAAGCTATGCCCAGATAAACTAAAGCTGAGAAATTTTGTGACCAGAGACCTACCCTGCAAGTAATGCCTAGGGAGTCCTACAAGGTGAAATAAAACACCTCAAAGCTGGATAGAGAAATAAAGATCTCAATAAAAGTAACTACATGGGCAATTAGAAAATCTAGTATTATTGTAAGAATGGTTTGTAAATGCACTTTTTGTTTTATATATGATTTAAAGAAAAAAACATTAATTTAAAAGCTGGTATTACTGTAACTTTGATTTACAGCTCCGAATCTTATAATCTACATAATTTAGGAGACTAATGGATTCAAAAAAATTATCAGTTTATGTTCTTGGGCACACAATGTACAAAGATGTAATTTTGTGACATCGACAACTGAAAAAGAATGGAGATGCAGTTGTAAAAGAGCAGAGTTCTTTGTTATTGAAGTTAAGCTGCCATAAATTCAAATGAGAATATTATAACATTAGGATGCTAAACATAATCTCCATGATAATCACGAAGAAAATAACTATAAAGGGGTGTATGGATAGCTCAGTCAGTTAAGCATCTGACTCTTGGCTTCAACTCAGATCATGATGTCGTGGGTCATAAGATTAAGCCCTGTGTCAGGTTCCACACTCTGCAGGGAGTCTGCTTGATGATTAGCTACCTCTGATCCTCCCCCACCCTCTCTCTCTTTTTCTTTCTCTCAAAAAATAATAAATCTTTTTTAAAAATAAAGTAGCTATAGAGTATACACAAAGAAAATTAAGGAGGAATTTAAACATTTTACTACAAATAAGAAGTCAATTAAACACAAAAGAAGATAGGAAAGCAGGAAATGAGGGCCAAAAATGCTGTTAGGAATAATCAAAATAAACAGCACCAAGTCCCTCCTTATCAATAATTACTTTAAATGTAAATGCATTAAACTACAATCAAAAGAGATTGGGAGAATGGACAATACATGGTCCAACTATATGCTGACTAAAAGAGACTCGCTTGAGGTCTAAAGATATAAACAGTTCGAAAGTGAAAAGATGGAAAAAATTATTCCAAGCAAATAGTAACCAAAAGAGAGAAGTAGCAGCCATACTAACATCAGACAAAATTGACTTCAAAAATGTTACAAGTGACAAAGATGGACATTATATACTATTAAAAGAGTCGATGCAACAGGAAGATAAAATATTATGAATATTTATGTAGCAATGACATACCATCAAAATATATGAACCATAAGTGACAGAACAGAAGAGTATTAAACAATACTACAATAGTACTTGGAGATTACATACTCCACTTACAATAATGAATAGAGCAGTCAGACTAAAGATGAGTAAGGACACAGATAGTTTCATACAATAACCAACTAGATCTAACACACATATACTGAACACTCCAATCAACAACAAAAACATAAATATTCTTCTCAAAGTCCCATGGGCCATTTTCCAGGCTAGACCATACTTTGGGCCACAAATAAGTCTCAATGTATTTTTTAAATAGATATACAAGCTATCTTTCTTGATCACAATGAGATAAAAAGAGAAATCAATCACATAAAGAAAACTGGAAATTTCACAAAATTGTAGAAATTTAAAAACACACCTTTAAATAACCAATAAATCAAAGAACAAATCACAAGGAATATTAGAAAATACTTAGAGACAAATGAAAGTAAAAACACAACATATCGAAACTTATGGGATGCAGCAAAATCTGTGCTAAAGGGGAAATTAGCCAAAATGCTTATATTAGAAAATAAGAATGAGCTCACATCAAGACCTAAAGCTAGCAAAAGAGGGAAATATAAAAATTAAAGCAGAGAAAAATGAAATATAGAATAGAAAAAAATAGGAAAAAAACCCCTAAAGATGGTTCTTCAAAAAGATCAACCAAATTGACAAAAACTTAGTTAGATGGGCTCAAGAAAAAAAAGAAGCCTCAAATTACTAAAATCAGAAATGAAAGTGGAGACATTATAACCAGTTCTACAGAAATAAAAAAGGATAATAAAAGAGCATTATAAACAATTATTTGCACAATTCCTAGAAACACACCGCCTACCCAGACTAAATCATGAAGAAACAACCTGAATTGACCTATAACTAGTCAGGAGAGTACACCGGTAATCAAAAATTGCCCAACAAAGAAAATCTCTGGACCTGAGAGCGTCACTGGTGAATTTTAACAAACATTTAAAGAAGCCAAATATATGGCTTGCAAACATTTTGGATATTAACCCCTTACAAAATACATGGTTTGCAATATAAATACATTATTGCTCCATTTTGTGGATTATTTATTTTGCTCAATTGTACCACAGTCTTTGCAGTACCCAAGGAGACATTCCAATCTGTGCTAAAGCAAAGGATGAGGGCCCATATTCCAACAAAGTGGCTGGAAGAGGTCAGCTCAAGGCTTGGACCCTGGAGACACATTCTCTGCAAAACACTCTTGCCCATCCTTCCTTCTAGAAAAGAACTCTGGGAAAGATTACTCTTGAGGATCATTTTCTCCTCAGGGCACAGCTCTAGGAGTGTGTAATGAGTCTCAACAATTACTCTGACTATGGCCAGAATGAAGATCTGAGGGAGTGATGTTTCAAGAGATGTTATAACCTGGTAAATAGCTCCTAATTTTCTCTATTCTATGACCACCTTGCTTCCTGAGGGGGAAGCTAGTTCCTCATCTTCATGTCCCATCTAGAATAGTCACCCCTTCTGCTCCATGATTAGGAAACTCAGGGCTCTTCTTTCCAAACCTTCCCAGTCCTAGCTCCTTCACCTCAGGTCAAGAGGATCAGAGACCTGCTCTCCAGGTCTACTCATGGCCCTTTCTTCAGCATGCCTGCCCCCCAGGAGGAATGTTAACCAGTGGTGCAGCAGCTGGTTGTGAACTTCCCATTCATGGAAAAGGAGGGAAGACCACAGGACCAAAACACTTTTTGACAGCATCTGAGCTGACTCCTGAGTAGGAGTTGTGAATGTTGGAGGGCGAGTCTTTATACAGTGACAAATCAAGGATAGATAGCCATCAACTGCACTACCTACATTATTTCCTTTGACATTCACGAAACCTCCAAAAGGTAAGTAGAATTGTTTTTGTCATTTTATCAGACAAAAAAAATGAATTGAATTGCCTAAAGTCACACAGAGATGCAGTAGCAACATTAGGACTCAAACCTTGACTCCAGAACCCAAGTTCTCAAGATCAGCATCAGCTATGGCTTACACTTGTTCTGAGTTTTCTTCTTGTTTCTCATACATAGATATTCCATTTCTTTCCTTTAGGTTTAGCTACATACATTTTTTAAGTTTTAAAGGTTATCTAGAATTTCTATGTGTTTTAATTGGAGGGACTTGTCAACATTAGCTTAATCTTCCATGTTGCCAAAAGCCCCACCTTTGAACCATTACAGACCACAAGAACTATTCATAGTCTCTTAGCCCTTTAACCTTATTGAACCCTCCAAAAGCCTTATATATTATAGGTAACAATAGGGAAAGGCATTTCAAAAGAGAAAACCAAATCCCTTTAGGTACAGAGATTTTTTTTAAGTACATAATATTTGGAGAAAATATGATGAGAACTCTATCCCTGTGCCCAGCATATAATTCCCAGAGGTACTATAGGTGACATTGAGAATTGGTGGTTGAAATAAATATAGATTGAATTAATTATTGACTAGAATGCTCCTTTAAAAAATTAGGAAGTTACTTAGGATATCCTGAACTACAATAACAAATAGATCGCAAAATATACAATGGTTTAAACAGAATAAAGTTTATTTCTTTCCTACATAATAGTCCCTGTGGGTATCCTTGGTGATGCATGGCTCTGCTGGATATAGAGAACTAGGAACACATGTTAATTCTCCCATGTGACTCCACCAACCCATTCAGCCTCCTGGCCATTTCTATCTAGTTGGAGAAAGCCTAGAACTGGAACACATGGGTTAAGAAGGACAGCCAAAACTCAGTCACATGAACGCACCTCAGTGCAAGAGAGGCTGAGTAATGTAATTTAACTGTGTGTCCAGGAAGAAGAGAACAACAGGGATTTGGATGATAGCTAGTAGTCTCTGCCATTATTAGTATGCCTCGGGATTCAAGTGAATCAAAAAGCAGAGAATCTGTATGCAAGCAGTTATGGGAGCATTACAATATTTCAGGCAGCAAATGATGAAGATCTAAGCTGGAGCTCCAACACCACAAGTAGAAAGGTTGAGTTATGTAAGAATTATTTTTTTTTAAGATTTTATTTATTTATTTGACAGAGAGAGATCACAAGTAGGCAGAGAGACAGGCAGAGAGAGAGGAGGAAGCAGGCTCCCTGCTGAGCAGAAAGCCCGATGTGGGCCTCAATCCCAGCCAGGACCCTGAGATCATGACCTGAGCTGAAGGCAGAGGCTTTAACCCACTGAGCCACCCAGGTGCCCCTGTAAGAATTATTTTAAATGAACAATCAACAAGATCAGATGTAGAAGTGAGGGATACACTGGGTGAGTGTGCTTCTGAACCTCCCACATGTGGGGACCACAAAATAGAAATGTTGATTTAACCTAAGAAGTATTGAGCACCACAATTTCCCACAACAGTCTCTCTGGAGATATTAAAATAAATAAAGTATGGTTTTCCTTTTCAAATAAGCTTGCAAACTACTTAGGTTGGAGTGCAGAGTATAGTGTTTGGACAGACATATTGGCAAGATAGCTGCATGTAGAAATACGCAAAAGAGAACTCAAGTCCACAGATATAAACCAGAGAGTTTATTAAGCACTACTTGAAATGACTAGGGAGTTGGATAACTCAACAAAAGAAATAATAAAGAAAGGGAAGAGAAAAGCTGTGTGATTATCGATATTAGAGAGCTCTCAAAAGAGATACACCCTATCAAAAGAGGTGGTGAAATTCTTCTTAGAAAAGGGGACATTGGGGAGGAAATTCACTAGGCTTGGTTTTGCTGGGACATAAACCCAGTGATCCTGGTGACTTACAACCATCCAAAGTCAGTGTAGACACCTGCTACTTCCTGGGCTCTGGGATCACTATTAGTTTGGTCTTTGGAACAATTCCCAAGTTCATGGTTTGTCCTTGTAATAACACATCCTTTGCACTGGTGTATTTTGTCAAAGACTCCAAAATGCTGCCCTTTCCTTGTCAAATGTAATAAAATTAGTGTGTGTGACTTTTGGCTTTTCCATTACATCGTAAAGTCCCTGAGAGCAAAGACTATGTCTTACATGTTGAATAAGTGAATTAAAAATTATATTTTGCACATATTTTTTCCATAAGCCTAGCAAAGTATCTAGCACATACAGTATAAAAAGTATTTGTTAATTGATTAAATTCTAGGTGTTTGAGGGATGAATCTGGGAGGGAGGAGGATGGGCATCTTTGATTCACAGATTGCTCACTTCTTAGACATGAGTGTCAAGGGCTAATTGTTGATCAGTCCCACTGATCAACAAGGATAATTGCCCAAAATATTGGCTATCTCTGGATTCAATAAATGCTTCATATAGATTGCTGGTCACTTGAACCAAAACTGATGGATAAGGAACATCATTAAAGTAACTCCACTACAGTAACTCCACTTCTGGATTCCTCTCCCCCTTTCTTAACAAAGGAGCCATGAGGGAAGACAACCAGTCCTCTACCCTGGAATTCATCCTCCTGGGAGTTACTGGTCAGCAGGACCAGGAAGACATCTTCTTCATCCTCTTCCTGTTCATTTACCCCATCACATTGATTGGAAACCTGCTCATCATCCTGGCCATTCACTATGACATTCACCTTCACAACCCCATGTATTTTTTCCTTGCCAATCTCTCCTTTGTTGACATCCTCTTCTCCTCTGTAACCATCCCTAAAATGCTAGCCAACCATATCTTAGGCAGCAAAGTCATCTCTTTTGGAGGATGCCTATCACAGTTGTATTTTATGATTGCCTTGGGTAACACAGATAGCTATATCCTGGCTGCAATGGCATATGATCGTGCTGTGGCCATCAGCCGCCCACTTCATTATACAACAGTTATGAGCCCACAGACTTGTGTCCTCTTAGTTGTTGGGTCTTGGGTGGTTGGTAATGCCAATGCCCTCCCTCACACTCTGCTCACAGCTCATCTGTCCTTCTGTGGCAACAAGGAAGTAGCCAACTTCTACTGTGACATTACCCCTCTGCTTAAGCTGTCCTGTTCTGACATCCACTTTAATGTGAAGATGATGTACCTAGGGGTTGGGGTTTTCTCCATGCCATTACTATGCATCGTCATCTCCTATGTCCATGTCTTTTCTACAGTCTTACAGGTTCCATCTACCAAGGGTGTGCTCAAGGCCTTCTCCACTTGTGGTTCCCACATCACAGTTGTTTCTCTGTATTATGGGACAGTCATGGGCATGTATTTCCGCCCTCTAACTAGTTATCACCTCAAAGATGCAATCATAACTATAATGTACATGGCAGTGACCCCAATGTTAAATCCTTTCATTTATAGTCTGAGAAACCGAGACATGAAGGCTGCCCTGGGTATACTATTCAGCAAGAGAATCTCCTCATAACCAATGTGATATTGGAGAACACAGTCACCAATTGGGTGCACTTGGAAATCTAGCCCTAATATTCATCTCCGCCATGATGCTGCCTTTGATCTTTTCAGCTACAAAGTCCTCGTCTCTTAAATCTAGAAACAGTTTATATTTCAGTTAATTTATCACTTTGTACAGATTACTATCCTTTCAGCAGCACAAAAGTATTGGGTTCATGTCCTAGATAAGCTATTCAAATCAGAGTGAAGTTGAACAGGTCTGAGGTTCTGCTTCTACATCAACATATTGGGAATAATAATATCTGCCCCACCATGGCCACAGGGTGTGAGGATCACAATAGTCCATGATTTAAAGGCTATAAATCACTATGCAAATGTCTGATTTTTTACTATTATGCTAATTACCCCTACTATGCTTACAAGCCTCTGAGGGTAAAAACTGTCTAAGACGTCACTATACCTCTCACAATCTTGGTCATATTAAGTGTATCCATGATTCTTGGTGGAAAATGGGATGAACAAATGAAAATATCACTCTCTGAACTGTAATTTCATAATGATAGACATAATCAGACTAGACTTTATGTACCCATCCAGTAAAATCTTTAAAGGAAATGACCTAAGCAGAGGTTTTTGTTCTTACTGTATCATTGCTTAAACTAGACTATTTCTAAAGAGCATAAGATTCTGCCTATAATCTTAACAAAATGATACTCATTAACTGAGTTATTGCATTCTAAAGTAAAAAATATTCTGAATTACTTAATTACATCATGAAATAAAATTACAGTGACAAAAAATTGGGGTGCCAAACAAATGCAGAAAAAAAGAACAGTATTGCAAATTATGTGACCTCATTTCTCCAATATGGCCCAAGTAAGATGAGACTTTGTTCTTGATTATCAGCCATGACATCTAGGTGATATTTCCTAAACTGAGATAGTTAATCCAGCAGGTCACTAAATACCCACCAAGGAACCCCACAACCTGTAATTTGATTCAATTCATGAGGAAATTATAAAACATTCTCAAAATAGTAATGATATATAAGTGATTGCCCCTAAATATCATATTTCCAAACAAGGTAACATTTGCAAGAATTGAATTATCTTAGAACAGTGTGCAAGCTGTTTCATTATCTGCTATTTTTAACTGCCAGTGAAAATATAAAATTATTATTTTCTGTAACTAAATCACATTGTCAACTAGCTGTCCACGTTGGAAGAATTTGGATGTTGGAAGATGACATCATTCACCATTTAATGCTTTCTGGGTCTCTAAAACACCAAGGATGAGAACTATCCCAATTATCTTCTTTTCAAGCGAAAAGGACTTTATTACATATGCATATGAATCTGTGTGAGTGACTGACCAAAATGGAGGAAATGGAGGTATTTCATGTAGGGAATTTTCAAGGTTGGCCAATGAAAATCTTCCATAAAGGTATTGCCTGTCTCTCCCCCATGAGAGTATGAAGATTTGTGATCTGCATTGTTCACTGTTGTGTATTCAGTACTGACACAGTGCTAACATATAGTAATGATTTAATAAATTTGTATGAAATGAATATATGAATCCTGCAATAGTATGTTTAAATAGCAAATGCAACAAGGTTAATTTTGTTGTTGTGGGTAAGCTCAAGAAGGCCAAAGGGTATGAGATGTTTCAAATATTTCCCATAGTCAAATATTAAGTGCCAAAGAGGAGTATATAAAAGAAGAAAATATAGGCTTTTAGGAGAACTCTATACCAATTAGCTGCTCTATATCAGTCTCATATTATTCCTCTGTTTAATTTGGAGAAGGGAAGTTAACCACCTCTACTGTATCCTACAGTAATCATAAGAATCTGTGTGTATGTTTGTAATGCAAATAAAAATCTCTGCATCTGTATGTCAAGTCGTTGTCTCAGCCATTTCCCTTTGATTCTCTCCTGGAATAATTTAAACATTATAATTTGGGGGTGGTGGTGCATAAGCAATGAATCTTGGAACACTGAAAAAATAAAGTAAAAAAAAAGATTTTAAAAAATTACTATAATTTAAATTACTTTACATACCAATGTCCAGGGATTGACTAAGTCTGGAAAAGACTGCAGTATATAGGTGGTTTGTCAGTTTGGGTCAGTTCAGACCCAATAAAGAAACACAAATCACATCTGGTATTTTGATATCAAGAAGATTTAATATAGGGAAGTAGAAACACAAGAAACAACAGATGCTGGTGAAGATGCAGAGAAAAGAGAACCCTCTTGCAATTTTGGTCGGAAAGCAAACTGGTGCACTCTGGAAAACACTATGGAGATTCCTCAAAAAGTTAAAAATAGGGGCACCTGGGTGGCTCAGTCATTGGGTGTCTGCCGTTGGCTCAGATTATGATCCTAGGGTCCTGGGATTGAGCCCCACATTGGGCTCCCTGCTCAGTAGGAAGCCTGCTTCTCCCTCTCCCACTCCCACTGCTTATATTCCCTCTCTCTCTCTCTTTCTCTGTCAAATAAACAGACAAAATCTTGTTTAAAAAAAAAGTTAAAAATAAAACAACCCTACAATCCAGCCATTGCACTACTAGGTATTTATCCAAAGGATACGAAAGTACAGATTTGAAGGGGTAAATGCACCCCAATTTTTATAGCAGCACTATTACTGATAGCCAAACTATGGAAGGCATGCAGGTGTCCATTAACTGATGAATGGATAAAGAAGATGTGGTGTATATATATACAAAGGATTATTATTCAGCCATCAAAAAGAATGGGATCTTGCCATTTACAATGATGTGGATGGAAGTAATAGACATTATTATGCTAAGTAAGTGAAATAAATCATTAAGAGAAAGACAAATACCATATGATTTCACCCATTTGTGGAATTTAAGAGGCAAAACAGATGAACATGGAGAAGGGAAGCAAAAATAAAATCAGATTTAAAAAAGAGGCAAAACAGATGAACATGAAGAAGGGAAGGAAAAATAAAATCAGATTTTAAAAAAACCATAAGAGACTCTTAACTATAGGGAACAAAACAGGGGTTTCTGCAGGGAAGGTGACTGGGAGGATAGGCTAAATGGGTGATGGATATTGAGGAGGGCACTTGTGATGAGCACTGGGTGTTATAAGTAAGTGATGAATCACTAAGTTCTACTCCTGAAACCAATACTACACTATATGTTAACTAAATTGATCTTAAATAAAAACTTGGAAGAAAAAAAATAATATATTTTTTAAATAAGGGGAAGTAGATACATAGGTTTGTCCTGAAAAAGACTATAGGAGAAAGAAATGGATGTGAAGGTCCAGAGATTATTAACTGCAGGAAGAAGTCTCTTACTTTCCCTAGGTACAAGAGGGAAAGGTGGTGTCACCAGAAACTAGAAGCGCAGAAGAGGGGTGATCACATGTCTGATGCTCACATCTCTGAGTGCAGCTGTCAAAATGGCTGCCACTTGGTCTTCACCTGCTGAGATAACCCAAACCATCATTCCTGAGGGGTTTCAGCCCACAACAGTACTGCCTTTATTATTATTATTATTATTATTATTATTATTATTATTATTATTATTATGTGGTTGCTGTAGTTCCTGTTAATCTCTATTATTGGGCATGGAAATACAAAACTCACCCCAGACATAGTTCTAGACATGGTCCTCCTTGTTCCTCATTGTGTGAAGGCAATAAAATGTCCTTGGTAATTGGGCTATCTCTCCAGCCAATAGAGGAATTCCTTTTTCTGAATGTCCTGCAGAGACATGCTATAATTTTGCTGAATCTGAGAAACATAATAGTAACATTTAAAAATGTAAATTCCGAAAGATTGTTATTGATACCCTTTTGTAACGCTATAAATAGCTAAACCAACAAAAAATTAAACTTTCTGGAAATATGTATGCAATAACTGTACTGTAAACAAAATCAAGGCAGAGCTGAGCATAAGATTCAGTATGAGAGGAAATTCAAGAGGGGAGAGTCAGGAAAATGCAACTAGGGATATCATGTACTTAGATATGAGTTATTACTAAAGACCTAACTTTCAGGTTGCATGGTGGGTCTAGGGGTATTTATTGTATTATGTAGATAGATAGATACTGATTGATTGATAATAAAAATCTGCAAGAAACAATAATGAGAGTTAGTGTTGAACTAAAATTGGGTAGACAGAGAACAGTAAGGGAGCAGAGGACTGGTGAGACCAGGATTTTAATTATACAGCTCAGAGCACACTAAAGAAATAGTGAAGATATAGAAAGAGGTTCTGCAGTTGACCCTTGAACAAACATGAATTTCAACAGCACAGGTCCACTTGTACACAAAATTTTTACAGAACAGTAGGGCAAATGTATTTCCTCTTCCTTATGATTCCCTTAATAAACATTTTATTTTCTCTAGCTTACTTTATTGTAAGAATACAGTTTATAATACAACATACAAAATATGTACTAATAGACTATTTATGTTATCAGTAAGGCTTCCAGTCAACAGTAGGCTATTAGTAACTGAGCTTTGGGGGAATCAAAAACTACTAGCAGATTTTTTACTGTGTAGAGAGTTGGCGTCCCTAACCCCCAGTTGTTTGAGGGTCATACAAAGGGTAAATAAAAGGTAATAGAAATAGAAACAGTAGAATACAGTAATTATTATGAAAGAAGTAAGGAGATATCTTCAAGGATTTAAGGTTTCACTAAAAAGTCAATGATGCATTTAATGAAAATTGTAAACAAGAAAATCATTTAAGAAAAATTAATTCCATGTTTTCAAGAGTTCTTATAGGACATTTTTATGGAGGTATTCAATAAAATAGTAGAATGAAAGATATGAAAATTTGGAGTAAAATTAACAGCACATGAACCATAGTGGAGTGATAAGTAAAGTTATGGAAATATTTTTAATTTTTTGAGTAATCTCCACACTGTTTTCCAAAGTGGCTGCACCAACTTGCATTCCCACCAACAGTGAAAGAGGGTTCCCCTTTCTCCACATCCTCTCCAACACTTGTTCTTTCCTGTCCTGTTGATTTTGGCCATTCTAACTGGTGTGAAGTGGTATCTCAATGTGGTTTTGATTTGAGTTTCCCTGATGGCTAGGGATGATGAACATTTTTTCATGTGTGTGTTAGCCATTTATATGTCTTCTTTGGAGAAGTGTCTGTTCATGTCTTCTGCCCATTTTTTGACATGATTATCTGGCTTTGGGGTGTTGAGTTTAAGGAGTTCTTTATAGATCTTGGATATCAGCCCTTTATCTCTAGTGTCATTTGCAAATATCTTCTCCCATTCCATGGGTTGCCTCTTTGTTTTGTTGACTGTTTCCTTTGCTGTGCAGAAGCTTTTTATCTTGATGAAGTCCCGAAAGTTCATTTTTGCTTTTGTTTCCTTTGCCTTTGGAGACATATCTCAAAAGAAGTTTCTGTGGCCAATGTCGAAGAGGTTACTGTCTATATTCTCCTCTAGGATTTTGATAGATTCCTGCCTCACATTGAGGTCTTTCATCCACTTCAAGTTTATCTTTGTGTATACTATGAGAGAGTGGTTGAATTTCATTCTTCTATACATAGCTGTCCAATTTTCCCAGCACCATTTATTGAAGGGACTGTCTTTTTTCCACTGGATATTTTTTCCTGCTTTGTTGAAGATTATTTGATTCCGTTGGTCTATGTGTCTATTTTTGTGCCAGTACCATGCTGTCTTGGTGATCACAGCTTTGTAGTAAAGCTTGAGATCAGGCAATGTGATGCCCCCAGATTTGTTTTTCTTTTTCAACATTTCTTTAGCGACTTGGGGTCTTTTCCAGTCCCATAAAAATGTTAGGATTGTTTGTTCCAGCACTTTGAAAAATGCTGAATTTTGATTGGGATGGCATTAAAAAGTATTGAAAGTATAGATTGCTCTGGGAAGTATAGACATTTTCACAATATTTATTCTTCTGATCCATGAGCATGGAATGCTTTTCCATCTTTTTGTGTCTTCTTCAATTTCTTTCATGAGTGTTCTGTAATTCCTCAAGTACAGATCCTTTACCTCTTTGTTTAGGTTTATTCCAAGGTATCTTATGGTCATTGGTGCTATAGTAAATGGAATCAATTCTCTAATTTCCCTTCCTATATTTTCATTGCTAATGTGTAAGAAAGCGACTGATCTACCCCATGACCCTGCAATTGCACTACTGGGTATTTACCCCAAAGATACAGATGTAGTGAAAAAAAGGCCCATGTGTACCCAATGTTCATAGCAGCAATGTCCACAATTGCCAATCTGTGGAAAGAACCAAGATGCCCTTTAACAGATGAATGTATAAAGAAGATCTGGTCCATATATGCAATGGAATATTATGCAGCCATCAGAAAGGATGAATACCCAACTTCTGTATCAACATGGATGGGTCTGGAGGAGATTATGCTGAGTGAAATAAGCAGAGAAAGTCAATTATCATATGGTTTCACTTACTTGTGGAACATAAGGAATAAAATGGAGGACAATAGGAAAAGGAAAGTAAAAGTGAATTGGGGTAAATCAAAGGGGTAGATGAAAGATGAGAGACTGTGGATTCTGAGAAAAAAAACTGAGGATTATGGAAGGGAAGGGGGTGAAGAGATGGGTGAGCCTGGTCGTGGGTATTAAGGAGGGCACGTATTGCATGGATCACTGGGTGCGGTGCATAAACAATGAATCTTGGGACACTGAAAAAATAAAATTTTAAAAATCATAACATAAAATATTGATCTGGAAAAAATAAATACAGTTATGGAAATAGATGAAATCATTTAAGAGTATAAGATTCATTCCTGAGAGTCTTCTAGAGCACTTAAATTTCAAGAAGGGGAACAATGACGTAGAATGAGGATTCTAGTGGGGGAAGTAAGACACTTGTACAATCTAGAATTGATGTCAAACTACATATCTGTCTCCTTTATGTAAAGCACATAGTATTGTATTGTCACAGTAATTCTGAGTAGGCACTCAACTGAAAAAAAAATAAAACGATAGCCAACAGAGGAAATATATATATATATATATATATATATATATATATATATATATATAAATGCTACAAAAGAAATTCAAAAAGTGCCATGCAGGTTTAGAGAAAGTAAATAACTTCATTAAATATCAAATATACATATGTATGCAGTTGTATGTATTTACTGTAATAACATATTATTGTATCTTTTAATTTTTTCTAATTTTATTTATTTATTTGAGGGTGAGAAAGAGTGTGTGTGAGCATGAGCCAGGTGGGGGGAGGGGCAGAAGAAGAGGGAGAAGCAGACTTCCTGCTGAACAGGAAGCCTGGCATGGGGCTTGACCCCAGGACCCCAGGATCACGACCTGAACCAAAGGCAGATGCTTAATCGACTAAGACACCCAGGCACCCTTCTGTCTTTTAATTTTCAAAGTAGCCCTGTGGCATAGAAGAAAATAGCCCTCCTTTACAGATAAGAAAGTCATATCTCCAAAAGGTAAAGTGACTTATTTAATGTCTTATAATTAGTAAGATGCAGGTCTAGTAAGATGGAATTTGAGCCCAATTTCCTCATGAGGAATGCTCTTCCCTCAACTCCATCACTGACACACTGAGGAGATACAAAATTCTAAGGGATATCTAAGTATGTCAGGATGTGTGCACTAGCAGGATCCCATGGCTAGAACCTTGATAAACAGAGAGAAGTCTCCACCCTTGATAGAGCATAAGTATAGTTCAGAGATGGGAAACATGAGCTCATAGAAGTTAGCAAATTTTGAAGCAAGCAAGAGAAATTCTCCTTCTCTGTTTCTGTCTTCAATCTGTCAATCCAAATTTATCCAGTGCAGACTGAAGGAGATGCTGAAGAATTCCACAAGTAGCTTGATAGTGTTGAAATAAAAAGGTCCAAAATGGTGTCACTTAGAGTTCCCAAACTGATGCTTAATATATAATATAATTGCAGTTTCAACCTCCCCTAGAAATGTAGTCTTAATTGGTCAGTCAGAAATTTTTCAATCTGCTGCAGTGAGATGGCCACATGGGCCCTCACCATCTCCCAAAGAAAGAGGAGGTCATCTGCATGATAAGACCGTTTGCTTTTCCCCCAAACAACCCCTCCTAGAACAATCTTTTTTTTTTTCAAATAACTTTCTTGATCCCCACCCCCCATGAAAACCTTCCATTTTGTACAACTCCTTGGAGTGTCTCTCTACTTGCTAGATGGAGGGTTGCCTGATTCATGAATCATTTAATAAAGCCAATTATATCTCAAATTTACTTGGTTGAATTTTGCTATTTAACACTAGTAACATAAATCACAGCTCCTCTGGTTTTCCAGGAAGTCATGGGAAATTTTAAAATATGTGGCATTGGGTCATGGGTTTGGGCAAAATACAAAGCAGAAAAGTATCCCTTCTCTAAAATTACACCTTCTCTATTTCTGAAGAAAAGGATAGTATAAGAACCATGTGTCCTTTGAGGACAATTGCTCACTGTCTAGAGTTAGTGAGAAGCACTGGGACTGTAATCCCTGATGGTTGCAACAAACCTTGAAAGATCTCCACGTGTTGTTGATGAATAAAATGCTAGGATCCTACTCAGACCACAGAGGTGTGATGGCATGTCCTTAATGCCTTAGTGTCTCCCAGATCAGCCTACAACAGGGACACAGCATAGGATTCTCAATCCTTTTGGGTTTTGGGTACTTCACAGAATTAATTATCTTTAATTTAATGGATCTTGAGATTGGTCCAACCTATAGCTAAGAATAGCAGAAACTTATTTCCAAAGATGCTGATGAAATTACTAGAACACATTTCTCATGGGTCCTATGAACAAGTAAAAGGGGCAGACTTTAGCAGCAAATTCTAAAATAAATAGAAAAGGGGTGTTATGTGGTGGTTGTTAGGTTCCATGTGGTGTTCTTTGAATGCTGCATCCCACGATGACCTATGTTGGAATCAACCTGAAAATCTTGTACCTTTTTCTCAGAATGGACCAAAACTAAAAGTTCTCTAATATTTGAGACAAAAGGAGAAATTTGAGCAGATGCAGTAATGGCAAGAATCATTCACCACACCCACATCATGAAGCAAATTTCCTTCTGATGCCTCTAAAAGATGCTTCTGTCTCCTTCCTCTGACCATCCACAATGGGAGAGATGTATGTGAAGTAGATGAAAGCCTGCCAGTAACACCCTTAGTGATTGGCAAGAACAACCACGTAAGAGCTAGAGAGGAAGATACATGACTCCATTCTGCTTCTTTTCTCCCCCTTTCTCCGTTGTCCATCCCAGACTGTAGTCATCTAGTTGCCCATCTCTCACAAATAGCCCTGTGACAACAATGATGATACTGCATGGTTTTAGAGCAGAGATCCAGGTCCTTAAACTCTTATAGAGAGTGAGAGTCATTGTGCTTTAAGGAGAACAGAGCACAGGAATCAGCAGTGACTTCTCTCCAAATAATTCCATGGTGATCCTTTTCACTCAAACCCTAGCCTTGGAAGGACACACAAATGGATGCACACGCCACACACATGTACAAATGCATGAACATACAGAATCATGCCCACACACCACATTAAGGCATTGAAAGGATATGGCTCCAACCAAAGAAGTTTATCTCCTATTTACAGAATTTCCAGTAAAGAGAGGCTACATTATACTGCATTGTCTTTCACTTTATACATTTTATGAGCCCATGGTTTGGTTTTGGAGAATGGTTTCCTCGATTAATTTATTTTTCAGTAAGTAGTACATTCGTGTAGTTCAAACTTCAAAATGATGTAAAAGATATATATGAAAATCTCTCTCCCTCTCCTGTGTCTCATCCACCCAATTCCCATACCTCTAACAAGTAATCACTTGTTAGATTATTAGATCATTGGTTTCCTATTTATTCTTCCAGAGATTTTTAATAAACATACTAGCCAACAAAATACATATTATTTTGGGAGATGGTATTAAATTGTTATGTATAGAACCAGTGTAGGAATATGAGTTGGAAATGTTCCTGATCATTTGGTCCCCAGCTACCACCTCATTCCCTGTTTCTAACCTTATAACATTTACTTATTTCCTCGCTGGGTGTTCCTTTCCTCACCTGTGGGGAACAGCATTTCTCTAAATTTCATTTCTGTTTTTATTCTTTTTTAAAATTTTTTATTCTTTGCCCCAGGGGTGCAGGTCTGTGAATCATCAGGCTTACATCTTTCTCAGCATTCACCAAAGCACAAACCCTCCCCAATGTCCATAACCCATCCACCCTATCCCTACCCTCCCACCCTTATTTCTGTTTTTAAATGTGAACCTGAGCTCAGAGTGTTTCCAAGTTAAGTTCACTAAAAATTATAATCAATCAACCATAGAAAAATGTATGTTAAAAAAAGCACACAGCCATATAAAATATGAGAGCAAATTTGTTTTGAGTCTCAGGTGTCATATTTTATAGCAAGCCTGGGGAAATGCCCAATGTGAAAAGAAAAGACAATGTTCTGAATGAGCTTTATGTTTGGATGAAGTGCTGAGTACTTTTACAAGAAATGGCCTCAAAGTTGGAAGCAAACATGGAAAGAGGGGACACAGCATGGTCTCTGGTCTGTGATTTAGAAAGCTAAGAGTAAAGCTAGTGGGAGAGTTAGGGTTTCTGTCTGCTGAGCCAGAAACAGTCAAGAGACAAGACTGACAAGAGTAAAGAGGCTGAGACACTTTTGATCTGCCTTAAGCCAATAAGCCACCTCTGTCCTGACTGAGGGAGAGGGGAGGATCAGCTCCAGGCAGTGGAAAAATCAACAGCTATGGAGGCCGAGGAACCACAGAAGTTAACCGTGATTAGAAGGGGCATAGGGAGAGTCAACCAATGCAGCTGTGTACAAATACGCAGTGAGTCCCACTACTCCCCCACTACACAGAGAGTACTGTCTAAGGGTGTGGAGACTACAGAATCTAGTAGAGTGGGGACTCCTAGGAGAAAGTGGGGGAAACACCACCTGTCATGATCACATTTCACCCAATCACACACAGCAGATGACCTTGCAGATATTACCTGGTAACAGACAAATTGTGGTGATTTTAGGAGACCAGGAGTGGGGTGGAAGGAACAGGTCTCGCAGTTAAACACTGAGACTAGATCCAGGTTCTACCCTTGCTGGATGTGACTTAAGAGTTAGTGGTTATTTATTCATTTTTAATGGGGGGAGGTTGTCTTTTACCAATTTATTACAATTATTGATTACTCTTTTAAGATTATTAATTATTTCTATCGGTTGAAAATAGCTCCCCACTTTTTTGCTTGTCTTTTCACTTTGTGTGTGAACTTTTTCTTTAAAGGGATAATCTTTAAGTTTAATCTGATTAAACCAATTTTCTTTTCCTTTTCTTTTCAATGCTTCCATTGTTTTTTACTTAGGCCATCCTTGTCCCAAGATCAAAAAACTATTATGTCGTATTTTTTTCTGGTTGCTTTATATTTGTATCTATATATACTTTAACAACCTGAAATTTATTCAGGAAACACTATGAGGACCAATGCAGGAATAGGAGTTGGAAATGTTCCTGATCATTCAGTCTAAATTCACTTTCCCCATAGAGTCAACCAGCTTGTCCCAGCACCATCTGTTCAATCTCCTTTTCCTTTCCTACCAGCTGGTACTACCATCTTTACCAGAGTTTACTTATGCTTACTCTGCTGTTTCTGTGCTTTTTATTTTTTCTTTTGATGCATTTTTTTATTTTATTTTATTTTTTAATTTTATTTTTATTATTTGCCAAGGGGTACAGGTCTGTGAATCATCAGGCTTACATCTTTCACAGCATTCACCAAAAGCACAAACCCTCACAATGTCCATCACCCATCCACCCTATCCCTACCCTCCCACCCCCCAGTAACCCTCAGTTTGTTTTGTGAGATCAGGAGTCTCTTATGGTTTGTGTCCTTCCCCATCCCATCTTGTTTCATTATTTTTCCCTCCCTACCCCCCACGACCCCCCACCCTGCCCCTCAAGTTCCTCATATCAGAGAGATCATATGATAATTGTCTTTCTCTGATTGACTTATTTTGCTCAGCATAATACCCTCCAGTTCCATCCATGTCGTTGCAAATGGCAAGATTTCGTTTCTTTTGATAGCTGTCTTTTGATGCATTTTTTAATAAGGAGGGGGAGCAGTGTGCAACATGCCCTGCAGTATCTACATACAAGAGAAAGATAGTTTGGTAAGAAATATCTATGGTCAGGGAGAGAATAAGATACCACTATTGCCTGGTGAACAGGAATTCCAGTGGGTGCAGCTAGGGATGACAAATTCATAGGACACCCTTTAAAAAATAATAAAATTAAAATTAAAATAAAATAAAAAACATAGGACACGCTTAAGTTTGGAGGGAAAAGGAGCAAGGTGGAAAACATTTTGTGAGTTAATTCCTCACATGAAACAGTGTTCCACTCCCAGAATTTTGTGTAGTGCATTTGTTTTGCTTGACATCCTTATGTCTCTGTAACCATAATGTTTTCTACAAATTCCCATGGTCAGGACATTATGAACTCAAAGCTATGTGTAACTACTAATCCAAAGGTTCAGACTGTTCCCTTTGTCTGATATTACTTCTATACAATCTCCCTTTCAATTCTTTCTATTCTTTGAGGTTTATTTATTAACATGACAGATACTTACTGAGCACCTATGTTATTTCAGGCTCAGGGCTAATGCTGGATTTAAGGATGAACAAGAGAGACATTTTCTTAGGCTATTCTCAAAGATACAATGGAGGACACAGACAAGTAAATAGGTGGTCACAATCCAGAGTAACACATGCCATAATGGGGGACATGCAGGACCAGAAGGGGCATGAACCTGAGTTTTTTATAAAAAGGATAAGTCAGGAAGACTTCCTCAAAGAAATGACATCTAAGCTGAGACATGAGGGGAGACTATTCTAGCACAAGAATATAAGATGGGCAAAATCCCAAAGGTGAAAAATTATCTAGGTCTTCTAAATAATCAAAAGTATAATTGTGCTTAGGAATAGAATGAAGAAGGAATTCATGAGTCAATGGAGATATCTATAATAAGCGCCAGTATGATCAAGGGTCTTCAGGCCATATGAAGAAGTTTAGGGTTTATCCTGAGAGTAATGAGTAACCCCAAAGGATTTTTCAGGTGGACTGACAAAATCAGATATGATTTGTAGAAAGCCCATTCTCTCTGTGGTGAGGAGACCAGATGGCAGGTGGGTATGCCTATAGGCAAGAAGAATGACTGCTGAAATCTAGGTGATAAATGAGTCTCCTGAATGAAGGTAGTGGCAGCTGGGACCAAGAACAGTGGATAAATAAAAAGAAATGGGTAAATTTTCACTATATCGAGAAAGTAAAGTCACCAGGATTTGGTAATATTTGGATACAGATGAGGAGGAAGAAAAATGGGTCTATAATGGCACCCAGGTTTCTCACCAGCCCAGCTGTATAAATAGTGGTAATAATGATTTTAGCATTAGATATGCTTTTCACCAACTCCAAAACCTTTTTTCCAATAGCCGTGCTTTTCAAAATTTGGGAAAATATGGTTAAGATTTATTTGACCTGTGAAATCTTTGGATGGATTAATGTCACAATGTCCACATGAGTACCACAAGAGTTTTGTTTGTTTGCAAACAAACAACCCCAAACTAGCTTTAAAGTACATGTATTGGATTAATGCTTATGTAATAATTTTTTAAAAAAGAAACCTCTCTCCCATTGCAAACAAATCTTTGGTTTCCCATGACAGAAACATAAGCATTTGCAAATATTCAATTGAACTATATGAAACTGCCATTTTTGTAGGTCTTAAGCAGTTAAGTATTGGCTATTTCATATAATTCCATCTCACACTAGAAGATTAACATTGGAATACTGCATAATTTTCAGCGTTCACAAACCAGGGCTTACCAATTTCATTCTATTAACCTAACTTTCTGCTTACAGACAAATGGGGTGGGGAAACCTGACCAGCATCTCAGAATTTTACCTCCTGGGGCTTTCTGAGCAGCCAGAGCAGCAGGAAGTCCTCTTTGGGCTGTTTCTGTCCATATACCTGGTAACAGTGGCAGGCAATCTCCTCATCATTCTGGCCATCATTGCTGATGCTCACCTCCACATGCCCATGTACTTCTTTCTGGCCAACCTCTCTCTTGCTGACACCTGCTTCGTGTCCACCAAAGTCCCCAAGATGCTGGCAAACATATGGATCTAGAATCAGGTTATCTCATATGCAGGGTGTCTATCACAACTGTATTTTTTTCATGTTGTTTGTGATGCTGGAAGCATTCCTCTTGGCCGTCATGGCCTACGACCACTATGTGGCCATATGCTACCCACTCCATTACATCATGGTCATGAGCCCTGGGCTCTGTGTCCTTCTAGTTTCTGCATCCTGGATCATGAATGCCCTTCACTCTCTCCTACACACACTCTTGATGAACAGCCTGTCTTTCTGTGCAGACCACAAGATCCCACAGTTCTTCTGTGACATCAACCCACTTTTGAGTCTGTCCTGCACAGATCCCTTCATAAATGAGTTGGTAATTTTCACCATTGGGGGTCTTGCAGGCCTGGTTTGTGTGCTTTGCCTGATTATTTCTTACACACACATTTTCTCAACAATCCTGAAGATCCCATCAACTCAGGGGAAGCAGAAAGCCTTTTCCACCTGCAGCTCTCATCTCTCTGTAGTTTCTCTATTCTTTGGGACTTCCTTTTGTGTTTATTTCAGTCCTCCCTCAACCCGTTCAGCACAGAAGGGCACAGTTGCATCAGTCATGTACACAGTGGTAACTCCAGTGCTGAATCCTTTTATCTATAGTTTGAGGAACAGAGACATCAAGTCTTCCTTAAGAAAGCTAATTTGGGTTAATAAAATCCACTCCCCTTTGTAATAGTGACTTCACATCTAATATGGGGGTCTCCACTTAATTGTATTCACCATAATTAAGCAGTAAAGAATGAGAGAAGGATGAAAAGTGGAGATCTCACTTCCAAGATCTGTGATATGAACTTGAAATATTCATGCCTAAGCTACAGGATTATATTAAAACATACTCATCCTACTGTTCTAGGTGCTGAGAATACATTGAATAATTGTTGAATGAGGCATGTTTACTCATGGTGTTTACAGTCTAGTGAGGAAAACTGACAACAAACCAAAGCATAAATAAATATAATAATGTCAAATAGTAAGTGGTGTGGGGAAAAAAATAAAGTCGGGCAAAGGTGAAGAGAATGGTGTGGAGAAGGGATGATGGTGTGCATTATTTTGTATAGGGTGGTTAGTTGAGTTCTCTCTGAGCTGAAGATGTTTTCTCAGAGACCTGAATGAAGGAAGGGAGGGAACCATGTATATATCTTGGAGTAGAATATTTCAGACCAAGGTAACAGCAAGAGCAAAGGCCCTGAGGCAGAAATAGGCTTAACATATTTAAGGAACTACAAAATCCCAACTTGACTGAAAAGCTGCATAAGGACAGGTACAAAGATGATGTTGGAATGTAGTCAGTAACCAGATTGCTTAGGTCCTTTTAAACTTGGTAAGGTCTGAGGATCTTATGTTGATGAATGTGGAATTTCCTTGGAAGTTTGGGGTAAGGGAATAAATGATGTTATTTACATTTTAAAAAAACATACCCATCATCAGGCCAATATTATTAGCTTAATTTCTTCCAATTATAATGTTCTAAAATCATAGCCATTCAGATTTATAATATAATAAAGGATATATATGAATCATTTCAAAGCAACATGGAATAGCTCGTGACCAAAATAAGGAAATATCTGGTTGTGCTGTTGTATATGACCAAGAATAAACTCCAGGGAAAGATCAATTTCCCCACCATTGCTATGACACTGGTGACTGGATCCCTACCAACAGTGTTTTTGACACTGGAAATCCCCATATCTATGAAGTCCCCATGCTGATAGAATAGAAGCTGGGACTGTGGAGGAAGGGTTTGGTGGGGGCGGAGTCCTTAGGTAGACTTGCTATAACATTTTACCAGGCTACCAAGACCTCCATCCCTCTTAACATCTTAATTTTCACAGGAAATTTTAATTTTTATCTTAGGGGAAATTTTTCCAAGTCAATTTCATCTTTGCAACGCCGATGCTTACAATTTGGCATAATGCCTGGCACCATTAATATGTGCTGAACCCCACTGGCACGGTTGCATTCATACAGTTAGGTGCCAAGAAAGAATAAATTAATGGACAATTCATAGTCTCTTAGCTAAATGACTGAGACCCCCACTTAAATATTTCTTATTTCAGAGTCTCTCCCTATTCCATCCATCCTGCACACCACAATCAGATTAATCTTCATTGAATACAATTACCACCCTATTAGAAACATCCAGTGACCTTATATTGCCTACAGAATAAAGTTCAAACTTATTTATTATAGCACTGAGGAACACCATCACCAGTTCATGACATATATGGTTCACAGCTTACACTGTCCTGCATTGCTTCCAAGATCAACTCAGGCCAATATTTTCATAACATATTGATTATTGTTGAAGTTTTCCAAAAAGGACTCAGAAAGTTAGGTTGGTAAAAGTTTTGACAAACATGTACAATAAGGTACACCATAACCAATTATATTCCATAAGAAAATAAGAAGCTACTCTGGGGTGTTATTTTTTATTCTTGCCTATTTCCCTTTAAGTATCTGGTTGTATGCTTAATGACACAAGTTATGATTACTGTAGAAAATATCTTCTCCAGTAGAAGTCAATTGTTGATAGCCAGCTCCCCTGCTGGGTGATGTTGTGATGGTCATATCATCCTCAATGAGCAAAAGCTGAGAGCTTTTCCCCTAAGGTAAGGAAGATGTCAGCAATGTCCATTCTCACTACTGTTGTTCAACATAGTACTAAAAGCCCTAGCCTCAGCAATCAGACAACAAAAAGAAATAAAGGTATCCAAATTGGCAAGGAAGAAAGCCAAACTTTAACTCTTCACAGATGACATGACGCTTTATGTAGAAAACCTGAAAAACTCCATTGCTAGAACTGATTCATTAATTCATCAAAGTCACAGGATACAAAAATCAATATACAGAAATCTGTTGCATTTCAATACACCAAAAATGAAGCAACAGAAAGAAAAATCAAGGAATCGATCGTGTTTACATTTGCACCTAAAACGTTAAGATACCTAGGAGATAAAGGATCTATACTCTAGAAACTACAGAACACTTAGGAAAGAAATTGAGGAATACACAAAGAGATGGAAAAATATTCCATGCTCATGGATTGGAGAAAAACCATTGTTAAAATGTCTATGCTGCCCAGAGCAATCTACACATTCAATGCAATCCTAATCAAAATAACACCATCATTTTTCATAGAGGTGGAACAAACAATCCTATCATTTGTATGGAACCAGAAAAGACCCCAAATAGCCAAAGTAATATTGAAAAAGGAAAGCAAAGTGGGAGGTATCACAATTCCAGACTTCAAAGCTATAATCATCATGACAGTATGGTACTGTCACAGGGTCACCTGGGTGGCTCAGTCAGTTAAGTATCTGCCTTTGGCTCGGATCATGATCCCAGGGTCCTGGGATAGAGCTCCATGTCAGGCTCCCCACTCAGTGGGATCCTGCTTCTCCCTGCCCCTCTGCCTGCCACTTCCCCTGCTTGTACTCTCTCTTTCTCTCCCTCTGTCAAATAAATAAATAAAATTTTTTTTTAAGTATGGTACTGGCACAAAAATAAACACATAGATCAATGGAGCAGAATAGAGAACCCAGAAATGGACCCACAGCTATATGGTCAACTAATATTCAACAAAGCAGGAAAGAATACCTAAGGGATAAAAGACAATCTCTTCAACAAATGGTGTTGGGAAAACTGGACAGTGACAGGGAGAAGAATGAAACTGGACCACTTTCTTACACCACACAGAAAGATAAATTCAAAATGGATGACAGACCTAAACGTGAGACAGAATCCATCAAAACCCTAGAGGAGAAAACAAGCAGCAACCTTTTTGACCTCAGCTGCAGCAACTTCTTACTAGATGTGTCTTCAGAGGCAAGGCAAAAATGAACTAATGGGACCTCATCAAGATAAAAAATCTTCTGCATAATGAAGGAAACAATCAACAAAACTAAAAGACAACAGACAGAATGGGAGAAGATATTTGCAAATGACGTATAAGATAAAGGGCAAGTATCCAGAATCTATTAAGAGCTTATCAAAATCAACACCCAGAATATAAGTAATCCAGTTAAATGGACAGAAGACGTGAAGAGACATTTCTCCAAAGAAGACATACAAAGAGATACAAGGAAAAATGCTGAACATCACTCATCATCAGGGAAATACAAATCAAAACCACAATGAGATATCACTTCACGCCTGCCAGAATGGCTAAAATGAACAACTCAGGAAACAACAGATGTTGGCAAGGGTGCAGAGAAAGAGAGACTCTGTTACACTTTTGGTAGGAATGCAAACTGGTGCAGTCACCCTGGAAAACAGCATAGAGGTTCCTCAAAAATTTAATAGAA
The DNA here is from genome assembly GCA_002007465.1 of Ailurus styani. NCBI lineage: Eukaryota > Metazoa > Chordata > Mammalia > Carnivora > Ailuridae > Ailurus > Ailurus styani. The sequence continues at coordinate 11,126,951 of LNAC01000022.1, read as the reverse complement.
GTACCAAATGATCCAGTAACTGCACTATTAGGTATTTATACAAAGGACACAAAAATAGTGATTTGAAGGGTCACATGCACCCTAATGTTTGTAGCAGCATTATCAACAATAGCCAATTATGAAAAGAGCCCAAATATCCACCAACTGATGAATGGATAAAGAAAAAGTGGTGTGTGTGTGTGTGTGTGTGTACACTTGTTGGAGGGAGGAGCAAGATGGCAGAGGAGTAGGAGACCTAAATATCCTTGGGTCCCAGAAATTCAGCTAGATAGTTACCAAATTATTCTGAACACCTACAAACTCAACAGGAGCTCAAAGAGAAGAATAGCTGCAATTCTAGGAACAGAAAAGTGACCACTTTCTGGAGGGTAGGACATGCACAGAAGTGAATCTCAGGCGATATATGGGAAGATAGACCACAGGGGTAGGGGCTGGCTCCAAGCAAGCAGTAGAGCAGCGGAGCACAAAATCGGAACTTTTAGAATTCAGCTCCACTGAGGGATCTCACTCCAGAGGCTAAGCAGAGGGTGGAGCACTTGCAAGGACAGTGTGGTCTCAGGACCTGTGGGATCACAGAGAGACGGGGGTGCCTGAGTGTGGCAGAGCTCCCAGGTACTGGAGCAGGGAAGCCGGCTGCAGAGACAGAACTGAGGAGTGGGCTCTCAGCTCAGGGTTACCTTAAACCGAGATACGAGGCACAATCAGGCCACTGCTCTTTGAGCAGGGACCCCACAAGTGGCGGATCTAGAGAGACCCCATCCTTCCTCCTCCGGGAGGAGTGGCACAGGAGTATGCTGCAGGAATCTACTGGGTTTGGAGACTCCAAACAGGGCCATGCACCAGAGATAGAAGTGCTTGGTCACAGGCCAGGTGAGCTTGGAGTGCTGCCAGAGACCAGGGAGATGGGAGTGATTGACTGCTTTTCTCTGAGGGCGCACTGAGGAGTGGGGACCCGATCTCTTAGCTCCTCTGAGCTGGAGATTGAGAGGCTGCCATTTTCATTCCCATCCTCCAAATCTGTATGGAAACATTCAGGGAACAAAAGCTACCAAGAGCAAAACTGAGCAGATGACATAGCCTGGCCCCTGGCAAGGGTGGTGCAATTCCACCTCAGGCAAAGACATTTGAAAGTCACTGCAACAGGGGCGCCTGCATGGCTCATTTGTTAAGCATCTGCCTTGGGCTCAGGTCATGATACCAAGGTCCTGGAATCGAGCCTTGTATTCTGCTTTCCTGCTCTGCAGGAAGCCTGCTTCTCCCTCTCCGACTCCCCCCCATCCCGCTGTGTATTTCTGTCAAATAAATAAATAAAATCTTAAAAAAAAAAAGAATCACTGCAACAGGCCCCTCCCCCTAAAGATTAGCAAGAACATTCAGCCAAGATCAAGTTCACCCATCAATGAGAACTGTTGATCTCCAGAGCTAGGGGAATGCAACAGATAGAATTCATGGCTCTTTTCCCACAATTCTTTATTCTTTCAAAGTTAATTTTTTTAATTTAATTTTTTCTTATTCTTTTTTTTAAATTTTCTTCATTCCTATATTAACCTTTTAAACTATTTTATCTTATCGATACCTTTTAAAAATCCTTTTTAATTTTCATTGTTATAGTCATATTCTATCCCTTTATTGTATTTAACCTTATGTTTTGTACATATATAGGTTTTTCTTTCTATAAAATTTTGGGATACAGGTTCTTCTAACAGATCAAAATATACCCTAAATCAAGCACATGGCTTTGTTCTACTCTCCAGTCTGATCACATTCTTTTCCTCTTTTTTTATATTTTCAACCAACTTATTATCAATTCCTTTTTTAGAATCTTTTTTAACTTTCATCTTTACAGTCATATTTCATCCATTCATCGTATTTACCCTTTTTTTGTATATATATAAGTTTTTTTTTTAATTTTGGGAGGCAGTTTCTTCTAACAGACCAAAATACCCCCAAAATAAAATGTGTGGCTCTGTTGTATTCAACATTCTAATATATATATATATATTTTTTTTTTTCCTCCTTTCTTCTCCCCTCAGTTTCAGGTCTCTTCCAATTTGGTTAGTGTATATTTTTCTGGGGTCGTTGCTACCCTTTTAATATTTTGTTCTCTCATTCATCTATGCTTATCTGGATAAATGACAAGGTGGAAAAAATCACCACAAAAAAGAACAAAGGGCAGTACTGACAGCTAGGGACCTAACCAATATAGACATTAGTAATATGTCTGAACTAGAGTTCAGAATGACAATTATCAAGGTGCTAGCTGGGCTCAAAAAAAGCGTGGAAGATACTAGAGAATCCCTCTCTAGAGAAATAAAATCCTTTTCTGGAGAAATAAAAGAACCAAAATCTAACCAAGCTGATATCAAAAAAGCTATTAATGAGGTGCAATCAAAAATGGAGACTCTTACTGCTAGGATAAATGAGGCAGAAGAGAGAACTAGTGATATAGAAGACCAAATGATGGAGAATAAAGAAGCTGAGAAAAAGAGAGACAAACAACTACTAGACCATGAGGGGAGAATTCAAGAGATAAGTGATACCATAAGAAAAAACAAGATTAGAATAATTGGGATCCCAGAAGAAGAAGAAGAAAGAGCAAGAGGAACATAAGGTATATTGGAGCAAATTATAGCAGAGAATTTCCCTAATTTGGCAAAGGGAAACAGCATCAAAATCCAGGAGGCACAGAGAATCTCCTTCAAAATCCATAGAAAAAGGTCAACATCCCATCATATAATAGTAAAATTTACAAGTCTCAGTGACAAAAAGAGAAAATCCTGAAAGCAGCTCGGGACAAGAGGTCTATAACACACAATGGTAGAAATATTAGACTGGCAGCAGACCTATCCAAAGAGACCTAGCAGGCCAGAAAGAACAGGCATAATATATTCAGAGCACTAAACGAGAAAAGAATATGTAGTCAAGAATACTATATCCTGCTAGGCTGTCATTGAAAATAGAAGGAAAGATAAAAACCTTCCAGGAAAAACAAAAACTAAAAGAATTTGCAAACACCAAACCAGCCCTACAGGAAATATTGAAAGCGGTCCTCTAAGCACAGAAAGAGCCTAAAAGTAACAGAACAGAAAAGAACGGAGACAATATACAGTAACCGCCACCTTACAGGCAACACGATTGTACTAAATTCACATCTTTCAATAGTAACCCTGAATGTAAATGGGCTAAATGTCCCAATCAAAAGACAAAGGGTATTTAAATGGATAAAAAAAAAAACAAGACCATCAGTATGCTGTCTACGAAAACCTCATTTTAGACCCAAAGTCACCTCTAGATTTAAAGTGAGGGGGTGGAAAACAATTTACCATACTCATGGACATCAAAAGAAAGCTGGAGTGGCAATCCTTATATCAGATAAACTAGATTTTAAGCCAAAGAATATCATAAGAGATGAGGAAGGCAACTGTATCATAATTAAATGCTTTGTCCAACAAGAAGATCTAACAATTCTAAATATCTATGTCCCTAACATGGGAACAGCCAATTATATAAACCAATTAATAACAAAATCAAAGAAACACATTGACAATAATAAAATAATAGTAAGGGACTTTAACACTCCCTCACTGAAATGGACAGATCATCTAAGCAAAAGATCAACAAGGAAAAAAGGCTTTAACTGACATACTGGACCAGATAGACATTACTGATAGATTCAGAACATTCCATCCTAAAACAACAGAATATACATTCTTCTCTAGTGCACATGGAACAGTCTCAAGAATATATCACATCCTGAGTCAGAAATCAGGTCTCAACAGGTACCAAAAGGTTGGGATCATTCCCTGAATACTTTCAGACACAATGCTTTGAAACTAGAACTCAACCACAAGAGGAAAGTTGGAAAGAACTCAGATACATGGAGGATAAAGAGCATCCTACTAAAGAATGAATGGGTCAACCAAGAAATTAAAGAAGAATTTAAAAATTCATGGAAACAAATGAAAATGAAAACACAACTGTTCATGGAAACAAATGAAAATGAAAACACAACTGTTCAAAATCTTTGGGACACGGCAAAGTCGGTCCTGAGAAACAAGAAAGGTCTCAAGTACACAACCTAACTCTACACCTACAAAAGCTAGAGAAAGAACAGCAAAGAAAGCCTAAACACAGCAGAAGAGAAATAATAAAGATCAGAGTAGAAATCAATGAAATAGAAACCAAAAGAACAGTGGAACAAATCAATGAAACCAGGAGCTGGTTCTTTGAAAAAATTAATAAGATAGATAAAGCCCTGGCCAGACTTACCCAAAAGAAAAGAGAAAGGACTCAAATTAATAAAATCATGAATGAAAGAGGAGAGGTCACAACCAACACCAAAGAAATACAAACAATTCTAAGAACGTATTATGAGCAACTCTACACCAGCAAATTTGACAATCTGAAAGAAATGGATGCATTTTTAGAGAAATATAAACTACCAAAACTGAACCAGGAAGAAATTGAAGACCTGAATATACCCATAACCAGTAAGGAAATTGAAGCAGTCATCAAAAATCTCCCAAAAAACAAGAGCCCAGGGCCAGACGGCTTCCCAGGGGAATTCTACCAAACATTTAAAGAAGAATTAATACCTATTCTCCTGGAACTGTTCCAAAGAAATAGAAGTGGAAGGAAAACTTCCAAACTCATTTTATGAGGCCATCATTACCTTGATCCCAAAACCAGACAAAGACCCCATCAAAAAGGAGAATTACACACCAATATCCTTTTTTTTTAATTTTTTTATTATTTGCCCCAGGGGTACAGGTCTGTGAATCATCAGGCTTGCATCTTTCACAGCACTTACCATAGCACAAACCCTCCCCAATGTCCACAACCCATCCACCCTATCCCTACCCTCCCACCTCCCCATAACCCTCAGTTTGTTTCACAGGATTAAGAGTCTCTTATGTTTCGTCTCCTTCCCGATCCCATCTTGTTTCATTATTTTCCCTCCCTACCCCCCACGAACCCCCACACTGCCCCCAAGTTCCTCATCAGAGAGATCATATGATAATTGTCTTTCTCTGATTGACTTATTTAGCTTAGCATAATACCCTTTAGGTCCATCCATGTCATTGCAAATGGCAAGATTTCTTTTCTTTTGATAGCTGCATAGTATTCCATTGTATATACCACATCTTCATTATCCATTCATCTGTTGATGGACATATAGGTTTTTTCCATAGTTTGGCTATTGTGGACAGTGCTGCTATAAACATTCAGTGCATGTGCCCCTGAGGATCACTACCTTTGTATCTTTAGCGTAAATGCCCAGTAACACACCAATATCCTTGATGAACACAGATGCAAAAATTCTCGCCAAAATACTAGACAATATGATCCAAGAGTACATTAAACAGATTATTCATCACATGTTGGTTCAACATCCACGAGTCAATCAATGTGATACAATACATTAATAAAAGAAAGAGCAAGAACCATATGATATTCTCAATAGATGCTGAAAAAGCATTTGACAAAGTACGGCATCCTTTCTTGATCAAAACTCTACACAGTGTACAGATAGAGGGTACATACCTCAATAGCATCAAAACCATCTATGAAAAACCCATAGCAAATATCATTCCCAATGGGGAAAAGCTGAAAGCTTTTCCCCTAAGGTCAGGAACATGGCAGGGATGTCCACTATCACCACTGTTATTCAACATAGTACTAGAAGTCCTAGCCTCAGCCATCAGACAACAAAAAGAAATAAAAGACATCTGAATCAGCAAAGAAGTTAAACTCTCACTCTTTGCAGATGATATGATACTTTATGTGGAAAACCCAAAAGACTCCACCCCAAAACTTCTAGAACTTACACAGGAATTCAGTAAAGCATCAGGATATAAAATCAATGCACAGAAATCAGTTGCATTTCTATACACCAACAGCAAGACAGAAGAAATAGAAATTAAGGAGTCGATCCCATTTATAATTGCACCCAAGACCATAAGATACCTAGGAATAAACCTAACCAAAGAGGCAAAGAATCTGTACTCAGAAAACTATAAAGTACTCATGAAAGAAATTGAGGAAGACACATAGAAGGGGAAAAACATTCCATGCTCATGGGTTGGAAGAATATTATGAAAGTGTCTATGCTACCTAGAACAATCTACACATTTAATGCAATCCCCATCAAAATACCAGCAATTTATTTCAAAGAAATGAAACAAATAATCCTAAAATTTATATAGAACCAGAAAAGACCCTGAATAGCCAAAGGAATGTTGAAAAAGAAAACCAAAGTTGGTGGCATCACAATTTCAGACTTCAAGCTCTATTACAAAACTGTAATCACCAAGACAGTATGGTACTGGCACAAAAACAGACACATAGATCAATGTAACAGAATAGAGAGCCCAGAAATGGATCCTCAACACTATGCTCAACTAATCTATGAAAAAGCAGGAAAGAATGCCCAATGGAAAAAAGACAGTCTCTTCAACAAATGGTGCTGGGAAAACTGGACAGCCACATGTGGAAGAATGAAACTGGATCATTTCCTTACACCACACACAAAAATAGAACCAAAATGGTTGAAAGACCTCAGTGTGAGACATAAATCCATCAAATTCCTTGGAGAACACAAGCAGCAACCTCTTTAAACTTAGCTGCAGCAACTTATTCCTAGAAACATCACCAAAGGCAAGGGAAGCAAGGACAAAATGAAGTTTTGGGACTTCAAGATTAAAAGCTTTTGCACAGCAAAGGAAACAGTCGACAAAACCAAAAGAGAACTGACAGAATGAGAGAAGATATTTGCAAATGACATAACAGATAAAGGGCTAGTATCCTGAGTCTATAAAGAACTTATCAAACTCAACGCCCAAAGAACAAATAATCCAATCAAGAAATGGGCAGAAGACATGAACAGACATTTCTGTAAAGAAGGCATCCACATGGCTAGAACAGAAACATGAAAAAGTGCTCAACATCACTTGGCATTGGGGAAATACAAACCAAAACCACAGTGAGATACCACCTCACACCATCAGAATGGCTAAAGTTAACAAGTCAGGAATTGACAGATGTTCCAAGAGTGTGGAGAAAGGGGAACCCTCTTATACTCTTGGTAGGAATGCATGCTGGTGAAGCCACTCTGGTAAACAGTATTGAGGTTTCTCAAAAAGTTGAAAATAGTGCAATTGCACTGCTGGGTATCTACCCCAAAGATACAAATGTAGGGATCTGAAGGGGTATGCGCACCCAAATGTTTATAGCAGCAATGTCCACAATAGCCAAACTTTGGAAAGAACCTAGATGTCCATCAACAGATGAATGGATAAAGAAGAAGTGGTATATATATACAATGGAATACTATGCAGCTATCAAAAGAAACGAAATCTTGCTGTTTGCAATGACATTGGATGGAACTGGAGGGTATTATGCTGAGCGAAATAAGTCAATCAGAGAAAGACAATTATCATATGATCTCTCTGATATGAGGAACTTGAGAGGCAAGGCAAGGGGTCATGGGGGGAAGGGAGTGAAAAAAAATGAAACAAGAAGGGACTGGGGAGAGAGACAAAACATAAGAGTCTCTTAATCTCAGGAAACAAACTGAGGGTTACTGGGGGGTGTGGGGGGAGGGATAGGGTAGATGGGTTATGGACATTGGGGAGGGTATGTGCTGTGAATATTGTGAAACTGATGATTTACAGACCTGATCCCCTGAAGCAAATAATACATTATATGTTAATAAAAGAAAAAAGAAAGAGTATACTTGTTGTGATGAGTACTGTGTGTTGTATGTAAGTGGTAGATCACTAAATTCTACCCCTGAAACCAACAACAACAACAAAAAGTCATTGATGCTTTCCTTATTACTTAGTGGTAGTAAGATTATATATCACAGATGAAGAAATCTTGGTTTTCAATAAGTTTAGACATGTGATTTTATGAAGATGAAGCCCAAGGCAACTGATGTATATGATTTTATCTATTATTTTTGCTTTTAACTTTGCATTTAAAAAATGAAATTACCCAAGTGTAAATATTAATATTTAGCAGATTTGCCTAAATAAAATATGTAGTCTGTTTAAAATAAAATAAAATAAAAACCACATAAAGGGTGAATTCCTAGGATATAGTATATTTTAAATAACTGTTAGCCAGTGGCAGTAGTCCTTGTTAAAATTAAAGCCAGGCAGCAGCAGGTACTGCTAATTCCCTCTCAAGAACTGTAAGGAATCACCTGTGACCCGCTCTGTGATAGATGGGATTCTGTGTTTTAATCATTCTTTTGGAGAACATTTTGGGTTTTAATGTAGAATCACCTACTTACTAGGATTCATGTGCAGGGATGATTTCAGTCTACCTTTGAAACCATGCTTTCCAGGTACCTAAATTTAAAGTAAAAATTTACCTAATTAACTTAAAATACACAGGTTTGTACTGTCCTATACTGTCTCCTAATTCATTGACAGACATGTATCTGCCACTGGTTAAATAAATTTTCACCAATATTTTCAGTTTTACCTTTTAACTTAAATTATGTTACCCTTTCATATTTATATTTTTGTATGTGAATGCATTTGTAACAACACAGTTTACATATTTGTCATAATTATACCTTTTAAGGAGTGTCAATACACCCTCACAAAACAGTTTTGTCAAAGATTGCCATACTGTACTGTTTGAGAAAAATTTAAATTTTTGAATATTAAAAAATATCATTTCAACAAGAACTACTTTTTCATATGACTTACTCTCCTAGTTTACATTCTTAAAAGTAAATACATTGACATGTACATATGAATAGTTTTAAAGCTCATATTCTATACTGCCAATTTGTCATCAAAATATAACTGTTTACCCACATTCTCACCAATAATGCTTTACCATTGTATTCATTTTACTAGCTTAGTAAATATGGAATACTATAATTATTGGTATGGATAATTATTTTTCTGTAAGTTTTGAAATATGAGAAATATTTAATAAGTCAAGAAACACATTAAATAAATCTAGCAAAAGATGTGGAAGATCTCTACTCTGCAGATTATACCACATTATTTGTTTAAAGTAAATAAGCATCTGTTAGCCATCTGTGTGTCTTTTTCAGAAAAGTGTCTATTCATGTCCTTTGCCCTTTTTTTTCACTAGATTATTTGTTTTTTGGGTGTGTAGCTTCAGAAGTTCCTTATTATCTTGGATATTAACCCTTTATGAGATGTGTCATCTGCAAAATCATCTCCCATTCTGTAGGTTGCCTTTTAGTTTTATTGATTGTTTACTTTGCTGTGCAGAAGTTTTTATTTTGATGAAGTTCCAGTAGTTTATATTTTCTATTGTTTCCCTTGCCTCAGGAGACCTATCTAGTAGGAATTTGCTACAGCCAATGTCAAAGACATTACTGCCTGTGTTTTCCTTTAGGATTTTGATGGATTCCTGTCTCACATTGAGGTCTTATGAGCATGGGGAGGTGGGGGAGGGTGGCAAGGAAGAGAGACAAATGAAGAAACAGATTCTTTTTTTTTATTTTGTTTTATTATTTGCCCCAGGGGTACAGGTTTGTGAATAATCAGGCTTACACCTATCACAGCACTCAGCATAGAACAAACCCTCCCCAATGTCCATAACCCATCCACCCTATCCCTGCCCTCCCACCCCCCAGTAACCCTCAGTTTCAAGAAACAGATTCTTAACTATAGATAACAAATTGAGGGACTGGAGGGGAGGTGGGGGGGTTAAATGGGTAGTGGGTATTAACGAAGGGATTTGTGGTGATGAGCACTGGGTGTTGCATGTAAGTGATGAATCACTGAATTCTATACCTGAAACTAATATTATACTGTATGTTAACCAAATAGAACTTAAATAAAAATTTAGGGAAAGAAAAATATAATTGTAAAAATTACCAGAAAAAATAAACAAAAAAAAAAGGAAAAATAAACATGTTCAAGATTTAATTGGATAGCCACACTTGTGGGGGGGAAAATGTATCTTGATCTCTGCCTCACCAGATATCATAATCAATTCTAGATTAATAACATATCTGAATGTTAAAGTTAAAGCAATAAATCACTAAGCATAAAGTATAGGTGCTCAAGAGGTAAGTGTAGCTGCACTATTCATAACAGCCAAAAATGGAAACTACTAGTATTCATCAAGGTAGAATGGATTTCTCTTAATGGTGGAGTCATAAAACAGAACATTATACAGCAATGAATGATCTACAACCATATCAGCAATATGGATAAACTTCACATGTACAGTGCTAACAGAAAGAAAGAGACACAGAGTAAAAACTATGTGCTTTCACTTATATAAAGTACAAATATGGTTAAAAATAAATTACACTACTAGGAGTCATTAGTCTTGCAGGAATAGTGACTGCAAGAGGACAAGAGGAGTGCAAAGTGCTAACAATGTGTTTTTTATGTGAGTTCTGGTTACTCACATTTTGTCAGTTTTTCAAAACTCCCACCAAAATTTTCAGGCTTGGTTTTAACTCATAAACATCATAAACATCTTTAGTTTTTGATCTTTGTCTGATGATCATATTATCTGAAGCCCTATTTGCCTTTCATCTGTTGGTTCTTGCTTTTAGTATCTTATTTCCTTGTGTGTCTGCTTCTTTTTGAGTTTGTGCTTAATATGGTGTTTAAATATTACTGAAAGTAACCATTTGAAGATTAGGCTCACATTATTTTCCTCTAAATATGATTTTTCTCAATTGCTTTTATTTAGTATTTGGGGTCACTAGCAATCTCAAATCATCCTAATCCAAAGTTAGTTCTTCAGATTTTCCAGTCCTCTGATGACTCAAAGCCAGGCAGGCGTATGCATATGAAGTCTTCTTTAATTGTGGTTTATTCTTACTCCTAGGAAACCTTTTAAGACACTGCCCAATATGAAGTTGGTTTACTCATTGTTAAATAAGATTCATTTCCCAAGAAACTTGCTAACAGATGTTAACATTGGAGCAATTATCCAGGTTCATCTCAACAAGCTGTCTTGGGATTGATTCCCCAAGTTCTCTCCAAAAGTGATAAGTAGGCCTGATGTGCTCCCAGTACACCCCCTTTCTTCAAGAATCTGAGATCCAAGCATCAACTCTCAGATGCCCAATTCTCATCAGGGCATCCACAGCCTTCCACACTGTCCTTTTTTACAAGAAGTGAAGATCCAGGCACCAATTCCCTACTTCCCACTTTAGCCAACAGGACAAATTGCCAAGTCTGATTCAGAAAGCAATGCCTTAGGGTCCTTTATACCCTGATTGAATTTATATCCTATGTAAGAGGAAATGAGGCAGCAGAACCAGGAAACTTTGAGAGCAGCACAGAACACTGGGTAAGGTCTGCACATGACAGACTCCATTCTCTCTCCCTTTTCTCCTTTCTTATCTTCTTTCATCACCTTTTGTCTCTCACATAAACATACAAAGTTTAATGGCCTTCATAATATCTAATCCCTTAATATCTGAAGGTAATTAGCATTCCCTCCCATCTTTTTAGCACTCTACAGTTTCAAAATGCTGTTACATGCTCTGTTGCATGTGATTCTCAAACCTGCAAAAAAGTCTTCATTGGTGGGGTGAGGAGGCTCAGGGAGGTTGTAGGCCCTCCTCACTGTCCTGCAGCCAGGGAGCAACACAGGAGGTACCAAAGGACAGTTTTCCAACATCAGGTTTGGAATATATTTCCATACACTCTCTGCCCTCACTGCAAAGGGATTTGTGTCTCTAAGGCCAACTGACCATACAAGTGCTAACTATCCCTTGAGTCTTATAGACTCAGAACAGCATTTCTGCACAGTGAGAATCACCAGGTGACTGCTAAAAAAGGACTTGGTTCTCAAAACAGAATCTTTATTTCCAGAAGGGGGCCAGAAAATCAGCTTTTTGTTTTAAAGTATCACAGGTGTTTTTCTGTACACTGAAGCACAGGAGACACCTGCCTTGAGGGCTAGAAAAGCAAAGATATCATGCTGTCTGGGTGTACTCTTTCCCAGCCCTCTTCCCTGCTTCCTCCCTTCCCACCTGTGAGGCAGATGTCCCAGAGGGCCCTGAATCCAGGCAAATAGGCTGTGGAAAGAAGTAGTTTCTGATGAGGTCTAAGGAGGTAGAGGTAAGACCTTTGTCTCCATGGCAGAAACAGAGATGGTGGTCAGTGTGCTCAGGGTTGGAGTCACTCAGGGAGTTACAATTATGCTCATTTTCATTCTTAGGCCATTTGAGGAGTGGGGTCTTGGAGTGGTCTCTGGAATGAGCCCATCAGTTCCCCATTATTTGTCAACTATTTCTCTAAGAGGCAAGCAGTCTTCCATTCGATAGCCTCAAGTTTCCAGGTTTTCTACCTTCTCCCAGTTCTAGATTAACAAAGCAAACACGTGGTTTGGAACTCCTTCTAGAAGCCTCATCCCTGCCACCAAATCACTCCATGACCTTGGACAGATCTCTTCAACTAAAACCCTCCCTTAAGTACTGGAAAAATAAATTATCTCATTCATGCTGTTGAACCATAGGTGAATTATATGGTAACAAACAAGTATGGGAAGCTATATACACAAAAAGTCTCTAGAATCTGTGCTAAGAGTTACTCCCATTTTCATTCAAATGCCGAAGGGACATCACAGGATTACTGGAATCTTAGAGTTTGGAATCTTAGAGTTAAAAGAGATCTTAACCATCACCCACTTCCACTAAATGCTTGTATCAGCTCTGAAATGATCACTCAGCTTGTGAGATGTTTGAATGCCTTCTGGTATAGGGAGTCCACTTCCCCACCAGCCCCTTTCATTGGCAGAGCACTAAGTCTTCTGGGAGATAGCCTGGCTCTTCTCTTTTTCTCCATTTTACTCCCTAGCTGCTGACTTGGGCAAATCATACCTCATGTATGGGAAGCCCATGATAGTAGGTTCTGTCCCTCATCTCTCCCCATGCACACAGCACCAAGGAACCAGCCACAAATGAGTCTGCATATGGGTCACTCTCTGCAGACACAGGTGGGCAGAGACCAGGAAGGGAATGGAAAAGAGACTTGGTCCCCTGTAGCCTCTTTTCCTGAGAGCAGGGTTTCCTGCTGGAGAAGGTGGGAGATAATCAGAAATTTGAGAAAATTTTAAGAATAGAACTCCCTTTAAAGTCACTCCCATTTAGGTTGGAGAAGTGCATCTGTGTAGAGCAATTGAGATCTTTCTCCAATACCTCCTTTAGGGTAGGCATTGTCCTATTTCACGTATGGCAAAATCATCAGGGGGTGGACTTTCGAGGAAGAAGAAGGAGATTCTCATTCTGACTCTATCAGTTCCTGGTTGAGCAACTTGGCAAATCATTAACCTAAGTCTTAGTTGCCTCATCAAGAAATTGGAATATTAGAGTCAACTTGTGATATTGTGTGAACTAAACACAAGATTTTAATAGATATAAAAAACATTTTCTAACCAGTTCTCAATAAGGGGTAGTTGTTTGTTCAGAAAAACAGTTGCATGTGTTAAGCTAGGACTTAGACCCAAATTTCTGACACAAAATGTCCTCCCACCACTCCACCACCCACACTGGATATGTGGGGAGTCAACTTTGTGAAGATAACAAATCTGCTCATTTGCTAAATGCTGGGTCTTCTAACCTTCCCCCAAACTGGAGGTCCAAGTTATTCTAATTTCCTGCGTTGCTCATTGTCCACATTTGTTTGTCCTACTGCTACTTCAAATTCCTCATATTCCAGATGGAAATTCCAGAACAAGCCTCCTTCCCCCCACACGCTGGCTGGTTTTTCTGATGACTGCATTTTATCTGTAGTATTGCTGATTCATTTGAGCTTTTGGGCTGATCACAGTACTCCATTCATTTCTCTCAAACATATCCAATGCCTAATCTACTTTCATATGTTGATCCTATGCTGTTTCTGATGCTGTGCAAGGTCCTGGGGTACAATAATGGAAATGCTATTGTCCTTGTTCTTGAGCCACTCACAGTATTGTGGAGAACAGACATGTAAGCAATGTAGGATAAGGCAATATAAAAGAGCAAAAAGTCCAAGAAATAATAATGTTTCCTACATGTCTCATGTCTTTTTATGCCTTCATTCCTCCCTTATCTGATTTCTTTTCCATTAAGTGAGTAGTTTCTAATATAGCATTTTAATTTTTTAAATGATTTTAAAACTATATTCTTTGAGGGTTGGGTTGTTTGTTTTGTTTTGTTTTGTTTTATGAGTGCTTGCTCTAGGATCTCCTATATACATCTTAAAATGGGAGAAGCAGCTTCAGATCTATTGTAGCTTAATTCCAGTGATGCATAGATAAACATGGTTCTTATGTAGATCTATTCCCTTTCCTTTTTCTACTATTACATTACATATACATAGATTACAAGGTACATCTATTAATTTACAAACTCCAAATATTGTTATAATTATTACTTTACCCTCTGTAGTCATTTCCTTAGTCAGTACAGCTTTGATCCCACTGACATCCTTTGTGCTGCTATTGACAATAATGACACATATTTTATAGATCTATAGGTTCAACAATGTATCATATACATGTTATTTTCAACACTTGGTTTGTAAATCAGTTAAGGCAAGAAAGGAGAAAATAAGCATTTATACAGTATTTTAATTTACATAAATTCCCTAAGTTTTGTTGACCTCAGAAATATTTTATGCTGCCTCATTTTGGAAAGTAGCTTCACTGGACATGGGATTCTTGTTTGATGGGCTTTTTGGGTTTTGGTTTTTGTTTCATACTTTAAATGTGTTATCCCACTGCCTTCTGGTCCCCATTGTTTTTGCTAAGTGAGCTGTTAATGTTATTATGGTTTCTGTATAAATGGTTACTGGTTTCTTGCCACTTCCAGGATTTCTCTGAGTATTTACCTTTCAGCCTTTTTATGATGTGTCTGTTTGTGGCATTCTCACTGTTTATTCTACTTGGAGTTTGTTGAACTTCTAGATGTGTAAGTATTTTTCTTTTTCCTTTTTTTTCTGCTTCTTTTTTTAATTATTTGCCCCAGGGGTACAGGTCTGTGAATCAACAGGCTTACACCTTTCACAGCATTCACCATAGCACAAACCCTCCCCAATGTCCATAACCCATCCACCCTATCCCTACCCTCCCACCCCCCAGTAATCCTCAATTTGTTTTGGGAGATTAAGAGTCTCTTATGGTTTGTGTCCTTCCCCATCCCATCTTGTTTCATTATTTTTCCCTCCCTACCCCCCACAACCCCCCATCCTGCCCCTCAAGTTCCTCATATCAGAGAGATCATATGGTAATTGTCTTTCGCTGATTGACTTATTTTGCTCAGCATAATACCCTCTAGTTCCATCCACAGATGTGTAAGTATTTTTCAATAAATTTTGGATGTTTTTGGTAATTATTTCTTCAAATATTTTTCTGAACCTATCTCTCTCTCTTTCAATCTCTCTCTCTCTCCTCTTTCCAGTACTCTCACTACATATGTGTTGGTGTGCTTAATGATATCCTAGATTTCTCTGAGGCTCTCTTCAATTTTCTTCATCTTCTTTCTTTTTTCAGTTTGCATAATCTATAGCAATGTATCTATAGGATTACTAATTCTTCTGCCAGTTAAAACTCACTCTTGAGCCCCTCCAGGAACCTTTTGTTTTAATTATTATACTTAGCAACACCACAATTTCCATGTGGTTATGTTTTAAAATTCCTTCCTCCTATTGATAGCCTTGATTTGATAGGCATTGTCATAATACTTTCTTTTACTTCTTTAAACATGCTTTCCAACATGGGATGGGGAAGGAGACAAAGCATAAGAGACTCCTAATCTCACAAAACAAACTGAGGGTTACTGGGGGGTGGGAGGGTAGGGATAGGGTGGATAGGTTATGGACATTGGGGAGGGTTTGTGCTATGGTGAATGCTGTGAAAGGTGTAAGCCTGATGATTCAAAGACCTGTACCCCTGGGGCAAATAATAATTTAAAAAAAACACTTAAACATGTTTTCCTTTTTTCTATGAACATACTTTTTTAGAAGTTTATAAACTTTATTTTCTTTTTAATTTTTTTAAGTTTAAATTTTTAGGTTTTTATTTTAATTCCAGTTAATTAAGATAGTGTTATATTAGGTTCAAGTGTACAGTATAGTGATTCAATAATTCTATACATCACCCAGTGCTCATCACAACAAGTGCACTCCTTAATTCCCTCATCTATTTCACCCATCTCCCACCCTCTCCTCTCTGATAACCATCAGTTTGTTCTCTGTAGGTAACAGACTGTCTCCTGATTTGTGTCTTTCTCTCTTTCTTTCCCTTTGCTCATCTGTTTTCCTTCTTAAATTCCATATATGAGTGAAATCATATGGTATTTGTCCTTCTCTGACTGATTTATTTGACTTAGCATTACACTCTCTAGTTCCATCCAAGGCAAGATTTCATTCTTTTTCATGAATGAATAATATTCCAGTGTGTGTGTGTGTGTGTGTGTGTGTGTGTGTGTATACCATATTCCATAGTCTGGCTATTGTGGACATACGTATATGTATGTATACATATGTATATACATATATACATATGTATATGTATGTATACATATATATGTGTGTGTATATATGCACATATATATATATATACCACATCCTCTTTATTCATTCATCTCATTTATTTCACTCATCATACTACATCCTTTATTCATTCATCAATGGATGGACACTTCCATACCTTGACTATTGTAAATAATGCTGCGATAAACATACAACTATCTCTTTGTATTAGTGTTCCTGTATTCTTTGGGTAAATATCCAGTAATGCAATTGCTGGATCATATGGTATTT
This sequence comes from Ailurus styani, assembly GCA_002007465.1. Classification (NCBI taxonomy): domain Eukaryota; kingdom Metazoa; phylum Chordata; class Mammalia; order Carnivora; family Ailuridae; genus Ailurus; species Ailurus styani. Next base: position 11,110,182 of record LNAC01000022.1, on the reverse strand, counting down.
CTATTTTTAACTTCTTGAGGAACCTCCATACTGCTTCCTCATTGGCTGCACCAGTTTGTATTCCCACCAACTGTGCAAGAGGGTTCCTTTTTTTTTTTAATTTATTTTTATTATTATTATTTGCCCCAGGGGTATAGGTCTGTGAATCATCAGGCTTACACCTTTCACAGCATTCACCAAAGCACAAACCCTCCCCAATGTCCATAACCCATCCACCCTATCCCTACCCTCCCACCCCCCAGTAACCCTCAGTTTGTTTTGGGAGATTAGGAGTCTCTTATGGTTTGTCTCCTTCCCCATCCCATCTT
>LNAC01000022.1:11069509-11094052 GCA_002007465.1 Ailurus styani | reverse complement strand
GAGGAGGAGGAGGAGGAGGAGGAGAAGGAGAGAGGAAAAGGAGGAAAAGGAGGGAGGGGGAGGAGACAGCGAAGGAAGAGAAGAAGAAGGAGGAAGAGGAAGAAAAGGAGAAGAAGACAGAGGAGAAGAAGGAGACAGAGAAGAAGAAAATTCCTAAATTGAAAGAAATAAGGTATTTTGCACAAAGGTATATAAATCTTATTTTCAAACTTCAATTCCACCTGGCAAGAGTGAAATAAGGATTTAGAGCAGGCTGGTTTCCCTCCCCCAATTCTACCTCAGAACAGCTAAGTGGTCATCACAGTTTCATATTTGCCTTTAGGATGGAGTTTTATTTGAACAAAAAGTTTGATGGCCTTAAAATTGAAGGGGAAAAGCCACTGATTTAGAGTAATAGTCCATTATCAACATTACTGTACCCACTGAATTAAATAATGTGAAAATCTCAATTGTTACCATTTTAGAGAGAAAGATACTTTCTTTTTCCGAAAGACTCTTCCCAGGGCTCCCTTCATGTCTCTATTCCTCAGGCTGTAGATGAAGGGATTCAGCATGGGGGTGACCACAGTGTACATCATAGCCATGACAGTCTCCTTAACAGTGGAATTATTAGTTGATGGGCACAAGTAGACACCAATAATTGTCCCATAAAAGAGAGACACCACAGAGAGGTGGGAGCCACAGGTGGAGAAAGCCTTGCGGATGCCCCTGGCAGAAGGGACCTTGAGGATGGAGGACACAATCTGTGCATAAGACATGATGATGAGTAGGAAAGGGATAACAAGAATGAGCCCTCCCATGATAAATATCACCAACTCATTAACTCTAGTGTCAGAGCAGGCCAGCTTCAGCAGAGCAGACATATCACAGAAAAAGTGGGGGATTCTGTTGTCTGCACAAAACAACAATCGGGCCATGAGCAGAGTATGTAACATAGCATGAAACATGGTCAGCACCCAGGAAATCACCACCAGGGAGAGACAGAGCTTGGGGCTCATGATGATGGTGTAGTGCAGGGGGAAGCAGATTGCCACATAACGGTCATAGGCCATGGCCACCAGGAGGAAACTCTCCAGGTCTCCAAAAAACAGGAAGAAGTACATCTGGGTCAGGCAGCTAGCATAGGGGATGGATGGGACTTGGCTCTGCATGTTCTGCAGCAATTTGGGCATTGTGACAGAGGAGAAACAGAGGTCAGAGAAGGATAAATTGCTGAGAAACAAATACATGGGCGTGTGGAGGTGGGAGTCCAGGTGAATGAGGATGATGATGAGAAGATTCCCCAGGACAGTGGTAACATACATTGCCAGGAACAGGGCATAGAACAGATTCCGCTGCTCTGGTTTGATGGGCAGACCCAGAAGGAGGAATTCTGAGACAACAGTTTGGTTCCTTTCTGTCATTCTGTGGCTCTATTATATTTATGAAGAAAATAACAGACTTTCAAATCCAAGTATAAGAAATAAATTTATATGTCTATTGCATGTGGCTTAATGTCAAAAGGTGGATGAGTAAAAATTTAGGCACAGGTGGCAGCTGGCTCTGTTGAAACTACCCCATCAAAGTTGACAGTGATATCCAAGTCTCTGAATCAGATGGCAGCACATTTAACACCAATGATCACTTATTCCTTTGTAAAACTCTCCTGTCTCTTGGTAATGGTGACACCTCAGCTTCATGTTTTTTCCTGCCTGCCTTGCAATGCCTTTACCGAGTCTTTAGAGAACTCCCCCTGCCTGGTCATCATTTGAATGTTGGTGGTCCTCAGAATATTGTCCTTCTACACTTACCATAGATATGACAGTGAATCCCAAATGTATTTACTCAGCCCACATAGCTCATCTGAGCTACAGACCTGGGTGTTCGGCTCTCTGATGACCATCTTCCCTATGTGTCTCACTGTCGCTCTGAAACCAATCTTTCTGAAATGTAATTTTTTATCTTTCTTGCCCTGTAGGTGCGCCACTCCCAGTAGCTCTAGCTCAGTGACTGGCATCACCACCTACAAGGTACTAAAGGTGGATTGAGAACGATCCTTGGCTCATTCCTCTCTTCATGCTTGTCACTCGTTTACTGTACATTACCAGTCTCCCTTTATACTCACTTCTCATATAGGCCCTGCTACCCATCCCACAGCCATCATTCAGGTCATTCAACTATTCTCACCTGAACATTTACTTTCACTCCATTCCATCCCACTGACATTATCCAGAATTGTTCTTTTTATAACTCAAACCTACTTTGACACTATTGTAATTGAAGAGTTTCCTCTTTCCATTAACATAAAGTCCAAAATAGTGAACATGACCCACGAAAACCTTTTATTTTATCAGATCAATTAGCTCCTGTCTAATCCTCTCTCCACTCCAAGCATACCAATTATTTCTGGTTTTCTCAAAGGCATCCTGCCGTCACCCACCATATCACATAATGTCTAATATTTCCTGACATATGCTGTCAACATTTCATTCCATGCTCTCTCCTAGGAATTTGCTCAGACAATTCAATAGGGATTATTTCCTCTTTGCTAGACTTTAAGGACAGAGAAAATTTCTATCTTCTTCAAAAGCCTAAAATTTAGAACAATATGTGGAAAAGAAAGAGAGAGGGGAAGGAAGGAAGGAAGGAAGGAAGGAAGGAAGGAAGGGAGGGAGGGAGGGAGGAAAGAAGGAAGAAAATAACAATAATAAAATAAATAAATAAATAATAAATAAAATAACTGTACTGACTTGTTCCTGCCTACTTCACAAAGCTACAGTAAACTGAAATCTGTTTCATTAAATCTCTTTGCAAAACATAAACGACTCCATTGTGAAATACTTACAAATATTATTTTAAATAGATATTGAATCTGGTGACACTAATGAAGCTGTTTCTAGAATGTTGAACATTTTTTTTAATTTAGACTGCCTGAAGAATAATCCCACAGAGTCACATCATAAAACCTCAGTAACTTGAAGACTAAGATTAGAAGAAGCTAAGGCATGTACCCTCCAGCCTAACTTACCAGGTATGTTTCAAGGTGACTTAGGGCTTTGGCCCAGGACCCCTCACTCTTTTATTCATTATAACCTCATGAAGACTCAGACTCTGTAGTCATCACCTGAGTCTACACGATCCCTTCTCACTTCTTTCCTTGTGTCTTCCTGGGCCTGGGGGACACTGGGTCCCAGTGGAACCTATGTCTTGGGGGGAAAACAACATTAATAACAAACAAAGTAAATTCTAAACCTCCCTAGGACAAATCCCCTGGGATGTCTAAAGCAGGGACTTCTTAGTTACTAGCCATCTTTAGGTAGGGGGACAGGCAACAGAGGAAAGAGCTCATGCCCTAGTCCCACCAGGAATTCTGCCCAGTTACCACAGTCCAGAAGACTTCTTCCTTCTTTGACTTCATTATTTTCACTCCTAAAGTATTTGCCTTCTGAGGTGCTTAAGCGTGATAATGTATTTTTCTGGATAGTCTAATTATTGCTCCAGAAATATCATCCTGAAAACAGGAAATCTTATTTGTTGATCAATTTATTCAAAAATTGAGTCCCATAATTTGTCCCTGCTACGTTTAGGAAAAGTAAATGTTTTTACAGTTACTTCCACACATTGCTCATCACTTAATGATGAAATCTCATCACAGTCTGTAAACACAGTTCAGTCACTACCGTCTTACTTTCCTAACCACTCTCAGCCACATTTGACAACCATGTCTTAGATCTTGAATCTGTGTAGCAACTGGATAAAAAAGATAGATGGAAAGAAAATGGTGTTCTCTGCAAACTAAAAAACATGTGCAAAGATTTAAGAATTAAAGATAACATGAGATACTCAGGAAGTTCAGCACGACTATCACATATTGTTGAAAGAGAGAACACAAGACCTGGGGTGAGAGAGTCAGGTAGAGGCCTGGTCAGGCAAGATCTTGTAAGATGTGTTACCAAGGCTACCTTCATCCTCAGCAAAACATCTCCAAATGGTTTTATGTGGAATTACATCTTCAAATTTCATTGTTAAGATGGTAATTCAGATTAAGAGAGAACACACTGGCATTAAAAATAAAGAAAGCACAGAAAACATTAAAAGGCTATTTCAGTACCCCAGGTTAGAGATAATGGTTACTTGAATCCAGGTAGTAGCAACAGGGTTTCAAAATGCATATATTAGAAGAATGTGTCACCTACAAATATCCACTAAGTGTTTTAACCAAACTAATATCTCTTGCCATGACTCTCTTTGAAAATAAAATAGACAAATCCTTCCATTCACATAGAATATAATGGGTTGTATCAAGCAATGTGCCTGCTGCAACTATCATTTTAAAAAAAAACAAAATTTTAAATCATGACAGGCATCAAAGAGTTGCAAAAGCAATGAAAACTGCATAAAAATTAAAGTTTCAGAGAGAGACAGAATATTCTCAGATGAGGTGAGTACAACTGGCTAGTTTTATATTAGAGGCTATTTCCTGAGTTGGGCACAGACTGAGACAGGATATCTGCTAGGGAAATAGGAAGCATCAAAGCTGATAGCAGTTCTACAGTCCTGGAAATTTGAGGGGACATAAACACATAGCTGGTTTTCCTCAGGGGACATTTGATGAATCTGGTGCAATTCTAGGGAGTGAGGGCAAGTTTTTAACAAGGCAGCATAAAATGTCCTACAGTCCTTTAGGACTGAAAACCAAGATTCATCAAAGGAAGATGTCTTCTTCAAATACATGCCTGGCCTTTCTGTCAAGATTATTTGCCAAATTTGGAAGTTTCATGGTGCAAGATGCTAGAAGATGCTAGGGGGAAAAACTCTAAAGAGAATCTCCCATTATCTTTTAGAGCTAAGGAACTCATCAGGTTCTCAGTCAAAAATATAGGAGAAACACACCCTAGGATGTAGTAAGTCTGCAACCCAGTGCAAAGCCAATATCAATCCCTGGTTGTAATGAAGTGATCAACCCTTTCACCATATCTGCACAGCAGGAAAGGGAGAACCATCTCTGTTAGAAGAGGACATCATCTGGAGCCACAGCAATCCTAATGGTAATAATGTCCAGCAGACAATAAAAAAGACCAGAAATATCAAAGAGGCAAAACACTGTGGCCAATAATAAAGAGAAAAACAAAATAAAGAAGGAGGAAGAGAAAGAGGAAAAGAAGCAGCAAAGACAAGCTGATTTTAGAGATGGCAGATAAAGAATTTAAAATACAGCAATTAATACCTGAAAATAGCAAAGGATGCATAAGTTTCACCAGCAAGTGACATATATAAAAAGAAATCACTGGACACCCTAGAAGTGAAAATAGAGTATCTGGAATTAAGAATTCAGTGGATGAGTTTAACAGCCAACTGGAAATAGCAGGATACAGAATGAATAAGCTAGAAGACATGTCAATATAAAATACCAAGACTGAAATAAAAATTTAAAGAAAAAAGAACAGATGAGATCATAAGAGATATACGGCACGTGCACTGAAGATCTAACATTTGTATCATTGGAATCCAAAAAAGACAGGAGAAAGAAAATGAAAACGGGGGAGTAGTATTTAAGACAATAATGACCAAGTATTTTCCAAACCAATGAAAGACATAAAACTACAGGTTTATGTTGCTCAGTTAACCCCACTGTAGATATTCAAATGAAACTAAATCTACACGTATAAAACCAAATAGAAAGAAAAGTCTTAAAGCAACTGGGGGTGAGAGTTGCTTTGGGGCACAGTATCTTCATAGGAGTAACAATTAGAATGGCAGCTAACTTCATAACAGAAATGATGAACAACAAAAGACAGTATCATGCCACCTGTTAATAGAGACGATATACACCAAAAACATTCTTCAAAAATGAATAGCATTTTCTGACAAACAAACTACAAGAACTTGTCACTAAGGCCTCCAGAAGGAAAAATTTTAAATACTAAATGAGGTGTTGCACACAAAATAAAAATGATCACAGACAGAAATTTAGAAATGAGGTTGGAGTGAAATAGCAGAAAGGGTACGCAAATGATCAAATATAATTGAATACCTGCCTCAACAAAACAAAAATTATAATGTCCTGTGAAGTTTAAAACAGGTGTGGAGACAAATTTCATGATAATAGTAATAATGTGAAGGTGAAAGATGGTTAATGGAGTTTAAATGTCCTTAGATTCTAATAGACGCATGAAATGGTAAAAAAAAAAAAAAGTCACTTGCATTCGATTGTAATAACTCACGGATGCACGTTGTAATCTCTACAGTAAAAGAAAAATAAAACTGTATATAAGTAAGAAGTATAGATAAGAATAAAGAGAGTTAAAATAGTAGACATTTGACGGGTGCCTGGGTGGCTCAGTAGCGTAAAGCCTCTTCCTTCAGCTCAGGTCATGATATCAGGGTCCTAGGATTGAGCCCGGCTTTGGACTGTCTGCTCAGCAGGCAGCCTACTTCCTCCTCTCTCTCTGCCTGCCTCTCTGCCTGATTGTGATCTATCTCTCTCTGTCAAATAAAATAAAATAAAATAAAATCTTCAAAATATTAGATTTGAATTTCAAGAGAAGACAAGAAAATGAAGAAAGAATATAAAATACATGAGTAAAAATTTTTAAGTGAGACGGTAGATATAACTTCAAATATATCAGTAATTACATAAACCTAAAAGGTTAAATACTCCAAATGAAGATTAAATTTTCAAACAAATAAAAAAATAAAAACGCAGCTGTATGTTGTTTACAAAAGACACATTAAATACTAAGACTCTGATAGTTTTTTTTCTTTTTCTTAAAAGTTTTATTTAAATTCCAGTTAGTGAACATACACTACAATATTAGTTTCAGGGGTAATATTAGTTTCAGGTGATTCAACCTCCGTACAACACCTGATGGTCATCACAAATACACTCCCTAATCACCATCACCTATTTTTTTTAAGTATCATCCTTCTTTATTTTAATTATTATTTGCCTCAGGGATACAGGTCTCTGAATCATCAGATTTACACCTTTCACAGCACTCACCATAGCACAGACCTTCCCCAATGTCCATAACCTATCCACCCTCTCCCTACCCTACCACCCCCCAGTAACCCTCAATTTGTTTTGGGAGATTAGGAGTCTCTTATGCTTTGTCTCCTTCCCGATCCCATCTTGCTTAATTATTTTTCTCTCCCTACCCCCCACGAACCCCTGCCCTGCCCCTCAAGTTCCTCATATCAGAGAGGTCATATGATAATTGTCTTTCTCTGATTGACTTATTTCGCTTAGAATAATACCATCTAGTTCCATCCACGTCATTGCAAATGGCAAGATTTCATTTCTTTTGATGGCTGCATAGTATTCCGTTGTATATATATACCATTTATTATTATTATTATTATTATTATTATTATTATTATTATTATTATTATTTGCCCCAGGGGTACAGGTCTGTGAATCATCAGGCTTACACCTTTCACAGCATTCAGCAAAGCACAAACCCTCCCCAATGTCCATAACCCATCCACCCTATCCCTACCCTCCCACCCACCAGTAACCCTCAGTTTGTTTTGTGAGATTAGGAGTCTCTTATGCTTTGTCTCCTTCCCCTTCCCATCTTGTTTCATTATTTTTCCCTCCCTACTCCCCGCAACCCCCCACCCTACCCCTCAAGTTCCTCATATCAGAGAGATCATATAATAATAGCCTTTCTCTGATTGACTTATTTCACTCAGCATAATACCCTCTAGTTCCATCCACATCATTGCAAATGGCAAGATTTCATTTCTTTTGATAGCTGCACAGTATTCCATTGTATATATATACCACATCTTCTTTATCCATTCATCTGTTGATGGACATCTAGGTTCTTTCCATAGTTTGGCTATTGTGGACATTGCTGCTATAAACATTCGGGTGCACGTGCCCCTGAGGAACACTACCTTTGTGTCTTTAGGATAAATACCCAGTAGTGCGATTGCTGGGTCATAGGGGACCTCTATTTTCAACTTTTTGAGGAACCTCCATACTGTTTTCCAGAGTGGATGCACCAGCTTGCATTCCCACCAACAGTGTAGGAGGGTTCCCCTTTCTCCGCAACCTCGCCAACATCTGTCATTTCCTGACTTGTTGATTTTAGCCATTCTGACTGGTGTAAGGTGGTATCTCGCTGTGGTTTTTATTTGTATTTCTCTGATGCCAAGGGATGTTGAGCACTTTCTCATGTGTCTGTCGGCCATTTGGATGTCTTCTTTGGAGAAATCTCTGTTCATGTCTTCCGCCCATTTCTTGACTGGGTTATTTGTTCTATGGGTGTTGAATTTGAGAAGTTCTTTATAGATTTTGGATACTAGCCCTTTATCTGATATGTCATTTGCAAATATCTTCTCCCATTCTGTCAGTTGTCTTTTGGTTTTGTTGACTGTTTCCTTTGCTGTGCAAAAGCTTTTAATCTTGATGAAGTCCCAATAGTTCATTTTTGCCCTTGCTTCCCTTGCCTTTGGTGATGTTCCTAGGAAGAAGTCGCTGTGGCTGAGGTGGTAGAGGTTGTTGCCTGTGTTCTCCTCAAGGATTTTGATGGATTCCTTTCTCACATTGAGGTCTTTCCTCCACTTTGAATCTATTTTTGTGTGTGGTGTAAGGAAATGATCTGGTTTCATTTTTCTGCATGTGGCTGTCCAGTTTTCCCAACACCACTTGTTGAAGAGACTGTCTTTTTCCCATTGGACATTCTTTCCTGCTTTGTCAAAGATTAGTTGACTATAGAGTTGAGGGTCCATTTCTGGGCTCTCTGTTCTGTTCCACTGATCTATGTGTCTGTTTTTGTGCCAGTACCATACTGTCTTGATGATGACAGCTTTGTAATAGAGCTTGAAATCTGGAATTGTGATGCCACAATTTGGTTTTCTTTTTCAACATTCCTTTGGCTATTCCGGGTTTTTTCTGGTTCCATATAAATTTTAGGATTATTTGTTCCATTTCTTTGAAATAAATTGCTGAATACCAAGTTATGTTAAGAATGTGGAGCAACTGGAGCTCTCACTGGCTGCTAAAGGGAGCATACCAATACTATGGTACAGCTAGTAGGGAAAGCTGTATAGCACTGTCTTCTAAATTAAATGAACACCCGCCCTGACATTGCCCCCATATAGAAAGATGCCCAAAAGGAATGTGCAGCTGCACTATTCTTAACAGCCCAACACTGGAAGCCACAGTGCCCATCAATGGTAGAATGGATTTCAATGGCACCGTCACACAATGCAATGAAAATGAACAACCCACAACCATCTACAACAATGTGGGTGAACCTCACAGTATACAGAGTGAAAGAAGCAGACACAAAGCAGTGCAAAAGGGGTACTTCTGTTTCAATAAAGTACAAAAATGGGTCAACTGATTCATACTATTAGGAGTCAGGATCTGCTGCCCTTACAGGAACAGTCAGTGACTAAAAGAAAACCAGACAGTGTCTCTGCAGGGCTAGTAAGGGGTTCTTTATCTGACTGCTGGTTACTCATGTTTGTTCAGTTTGTAAAAAGTCCTGCCAACATTTCACAATTGTTTTTTAATTAACATATAATGTATTGTTTGTTTCAGAGGTACAGGTTTGTGAATCATCAGTCTTACACAACTCACAGCACTCACCATNAATTTGGTTTTCTTTTTCAACATTCCTTTGGCTATTCCGGGTTTTTTCTGGTTCCATATAAATTTTAGGATTATTTGTTCCATTTCTTTGAAGTAAATTGCTGGTATTTTGATGGGNTACCAAGTTATGTTAAGAATGTGGAGCAACTGGAGCTCTCACTGGCTGCTAAAGGGAGCATACCAATACTATGGTACAGCTAGTAGGGAAAGCTGTATAGCACTGTCTTCTAAATTAAATGAACACCCGCCCTGACATTGCCCCCATATAGAAAGATGCCCAAAAGGAATGTGCAGCTGCACTATTCTTAACAGCCCAACACTGGAAGCCACAGTGCCCATCAATGGTAGAATGGATTTCAATGGCACCGTCACACAATGCAATGAAAATGAACAACCCACAACCATCTACAACAATGTGGGTGAACCTCACAGTATACAGAGTGAAAGAAGCAGACACAAAGCAGTGCAAAAGGGGTACTTCTGTTTCAATAAAGTACAAAAATGGGTCAACTGATTCATACTATTAGGAGTCAGGATCTGCTGCCCTTACAGGAACAGTCAGTGACTAAAAGAAAACCAGACAGTGTCTCTGCAGGGCTAGTAAGGGGTTCTTTATCTGACTGCTGGTTACTCATGTTTGTTCAGTTTGTAAAAAGTCCTGCCAACATTTCACAATTGTTTTTTAATTAACATATAATGTATTGTTTGTTTCAGAGGTACAGGTTTGTGAATCATCAGTCTTACACAACTCACAGCACTCACCATAGCACATACCCTCCCCAAAGTCCATCACCCAGCCACCCTATTCCTCCCATCCCCCTCCCCTCCAGGAACCCTCAGTTTGTTTCCTGAGATTAAGAGTCTCTTTATGGTATGTCTCCCTCCCCAGTCCCATCTTGTTTCATTTTTTCCTCTCTTCCCCCCACGACCTCCCACCCTGCATCTCAAATTCCTCATATCAGAGAGATCATATAATTGTCTTTCTCTGATTGACTTATTTCACTAGCATAATACCCTCTACTTCCACCCACATCATTGCTATTGTGGACATTGCTGCTATAAACATTGGGGTGCACGTGCCCCTGAGGATCACTATCTTTGTATCTTTAGGGTAAATACCCAGTAGTGCGATTACTGGGTCATAGGGGAGCTCTATTTTCCACTTTTTGAGGAACCTCCATACTGTTTTCCAGAGTGGCTGCATCAGCTTGCATTCCCACCAACAGTGTAGGAGGGTTCCCCTTTCTCTGCTTCCTCGCCAACATCTGTTGTTTCCTGACCTGTTATTTTTAGCCATTCTGACTGGTGTGAGGTGGTATCTCATTGTGGTTTTGATTTGTACTTCCCTGATGCCTAGTGATGTTGAGCCCTTTTTCATGTGTCTATTGGTCATTTGATGTCTTCTTGGCAGAAATGTCTGTTCATGTCGTCTGCCCATTTCTTGATTGGATTATTTGTTCTTTGGGTGTTGAGTTTGAGAAGTTCTTTATAGATTTTGGGTGTCTGACATGTCATTTGCAAGTATTTCCTCCCATTCTGTCAGTTGTTTTTTGGTTTTGCTGACTGTTTCCTTTGTTGTGCAAAAGCTTTTGATCTTGATGAAGTCCCAGTAGTTCATTTTTGCCCTTGCTTCCCTTGCCTTTGGCGATGTTCCTAGGAAGAAGTTGCTGTAGCTGAGGTCGAAGAAGTTGCTGCCTGTGTTCTCCTCAAGGATTTTGATGAATTCCTGTCTCATATTTAGGTCTTTCATCCATCTTGAGTCTATTTTCGTGTGTGGTGTAAGGAAATGATCCAGTTTCATTCTTCCACATGTGGCTGTCCAGTTTTCCCAACATCATTTGTTGAAGAGACTGTCTTTTTCCCATTGGACATTCTTTCCTGCTTTGTCAAATATTAGTTGGCCATAGAGTTGAGGGTCCATTTCTGGGATCTCTATTCTGTTCCATTGATCTATGTGTCTTTTTTTGTGCCAGCACCACACTGGCTTGATGATTGCAGCTCTGTAATAGAGTTTGAAGTCTGGAATTATCATGCTGCCAGCATTGGGGTTGTTTTTTCCCCCCAACATTCCTCTGGCTATTCAAGGGCTTTTCTGGTTCCATAGAAACTTTAGGATTATTTGTTCCATTTCTTTGAAAAAAGTTGATGGTATTTTGATAGGGATTGCATTAAATGTGTAGATTGCTCTAGGTAGCATAGACATTTTCACAATATTTGTTCCTCTAACCCATGAGCGTGGAACATTTTTCCATTTCTTTGTGTCTTCCTCAGTTTCTGTCATGAGCGTTCTATAATTTTCTGAGTACAGATTCTTTGCCTCTTTGGTTAGGTTTACCCCTAGGTATATTATGGTTTTGGGTGCAGTTATAAATGGGATTGACTCCTTTCTTCTGTCTCACTGTTTGTGTATAGAAATGCAACTAATTTCTGTGCATTGATTTTATATCCTGTCACTTCACTGAATTCCTGTATCAGTTCTAGCAGTTTTGCGGTGCAATCTTTTGGGTTTTCCACATAAAGTATCGTATTATCTTCAAAGAGTGAGAGTTTGACTTCTTTACTGATTCAGGTGCCTTTTATTTCTTTTTGTTGTCTGCTGAGGCTAGGACTTCTAGTACTATGTTGAATAGCAGTGGTGATAAAGGACAGCCCTACTGTGTTCCTGACCTTAGGGGAAAAGCCCTCAGTTTTTCCCCATTGAGAATGATATTTGCTGTGGTTTTTTCATAGATGGCTTTTATGATATTGAGGTATGTACCTTCTATCCTAAAACATCACAAACATCATGATTTTTCATTCTGGGTCCAATTGTTCTATCATCTAGATTCCCTATATGGCTTTCATCTGTTGGCTCTTGCTTTCAGTATCTTATCTCATTGTCTGTCTGCTTATCTTTCAGTTTGTGCTCAAATTTATATTTGAAACTATGACTGAGAAAAATAATTTGAAGACAATTGGTGTTATTTTCCTATGTCATATAAGATTTTTTTAACCTCTTTTACTTAGTACTCAGAGCCACTAGCAATCTGTGATTATCCAAATTCAGTGCTTGAGGGGTTCTGGACCTGTGACGATTCAAAGCCAGGCTGAAGCATGTGTGTGTAACTCTTCCTTTCCTGCTAATCTAATTCCTAGGGCACGTTTTAGGATTGCTGCCCAAGATGGAGTTGGTTTACTCCTTGTAAACAAGACTTATTTCCCAAGACCTCTGCATACAGATATTAACAGTGGGGCAATTATCCAGGTTCGTCCCAACAAGCTGTCTTGGGATTTCTTCCCCAGTGTCTCTCCAAAACCGATATATAGCCCTCATGTGGCTCCAGTTCAGTCCCTTTTTTCATGAACCTCATATCGAGGGTTCAATTCTCAGATTCCCCAAACTCATCGTACCATCCACAGCCTAACATTCTCCTTCTGTGCAGGCACTGAAAACCCAGGCACCAATTTCCATCATATTCAGAAATAATGCCTTAGGGTCCTTTGTGTCCTGATGGAATTTTCATCCTGAAAAGGAAACTGGAGGCAGCATACTACACAACTCTGAGACCAGCAGAGGGGAGTGGGTAAGGTCTAGACATCTCAGACATTCCCTGTCTCTCTTTCCCTCTGTGTCTGTGTGTGTGTCTGTGTGTGTGAGAGAGAGAGAGACAGACACACACACAGAGAGACACACACTCTCTTCTCTTCTCCATTTACCCTCTCATGAACATACCTATGCACTCTAAAATTTTCCATATAATCTAACCCCTTAGTATTTAAAGGTAATACAATAATCCCTCCCACCTCTTAGCACTCTAGTTTTCAAAGTGCTGTCACATGCTGTCACTCATGATTCTCAGGCCTGCAAACAGGGCTTCGTGGGTGGGATGTGGAGGCTCACAGATCATGCACATAGGGAGCAACCCCAGAGGTATGAAAGGACAGTTTTCTAATGCTGACTTTGGAGCCCTTGCCCATACTATCCCCCATACCCCATTTTCTTCCCTCTCCACCCAGCCACACTGCAGAAAACCTTGGATTCTAAGGCCAAATGACCACACAAGTGTGCAGAAACCACTGACTTACCAGGTGATTGCTAAAAAGGTCTTAGTTCTCAGAACGCAACCAGTATTTCAAGGAAGGGGGCCAGAAAATCAGCTTTTTGTTTTAAAGTATCACATGTGATTCTGATGCACACTAAAGTATGGGGGATGCTGCCTTGAGGGCTAGAAAGCAGAACTATCATTCTCTTGGGTGTCCTCTGATTTTCCCCAACCTTCTTCCCACCTGTCAGAAAGATGTCTCAGAGAACCCTGAATCCAGGCAATAGGCTACACAAGGAAGTAGTTTCTGATGAGGCTTAAGGAGGTGAAAGATCTTTGTCTCCATGGCAGAAGCAGAGATGGTGGCTGGTGCTCAGAGCTGGGACCCTCAGGCCATTGCCATGGTGCTCTTCTTCATCCTCAGGTCACTTCTGGGATCTGGGAGTGGTCTCTGGGATGAGCCCATCACACCCCATTTTCATTGAAACTCTTTGCTTTCCTGAGACACAAGCAGCCTCTTCAACTTGAAGGCTCACACACTTGGAGAAACAAAAGAGCTCAGCCATAGTGTAGAAACTTAGGAGAAAGATATGAGTAACAAATAGATGTGGGCACACAAAAAATCATGTCCTAAGGATCACTCCCATTTTAATTCAAATGCCAAAGAACCAACACAAGATTACTCTGTAATGTGGAATCTTAGGGTCAAAAGAGAAATTAACCATCACCCACCTCCATTAAATGCTTGAATCGACTCTGAAATGATCACTCAGTCCACTATATCATAAGCTGTTTGAAAGTCTTCCATAGAAGGAGGGGAGGAAGGAAGGAAGGAAGGAAGAAGGAAGGAAGGAAGAAGGGGAAAGGAAAGAAAAGAAAGGAAAGGAAAGGAAAAAAAGAAAAGAAAAGAAAATAGAAAAAGAAAGTCTTCCATGATGGGGAATCACTTCCTCCAGCCAGCCCCCTTTGCAGGCACAGCACTTAAGTCATCTGGGAGATATCCTGACTTGTCTTTCTGTGTCTCTTTCACTTGCTATCTCTTGACATGACCAATCCACACCCCTTAGCATGTAAAGGCCATAATACATTCTCTCACTCTTCTATCCTCATTGACAGCACCAAGGGGCCAGCCACAAATAAGTGCCTCTTCAAAGTCCTGGGTCACTGCCTTCAGACACAGGTGGGCTAAAGCTCCTTCTGTGTGTGTTGGGAAGAACTATGTCCAGGATGGAGATAAGAATGGGGCCCTCTATCCCTCTTGGTTCTAAGAGTAGCATTTCCTACTGGAGCAGAGATGGCAGGTAGTCAAAACATAGGGAAACAATAAGAAGAGGACTCCTTTTGAGATCCTCATACCAGCACCTCCCACTTACACAGAGCTTTAAGTTGGAGAAGTGCTTCCACATTCAGCATTTAAGTGCTTCTCTAAACCCACAGTGAGGTAGGCATCTTTACTCTTGTTTAATGTGTGGCACAGCAGTTAGGGTATGGACTTAGAGACAAAAGGAAAGTCAAATCCCAACTCCATCAGTTACTAGCTTTGAAGGAATTGGAGAAATCCAAATTATCAATCACCTCATCTATAAAATGAGATAACAGAAACAAACGATGCTGTTTTATGGACTAACTGGGGGAGAGGGGCAGGAGGGAGAGGGGTCAACTCATGTCATCTGGCCAGATACTCAGTAAAAGGTAGTGGTTTGTTCAAAAAACACTTGTATGTGTCAAATTGAGATTTGGACCTAAACATATGACTCAAACTTTCCTGCCACTGTACTAAGGACACCAAACATCTGGGAATTCAAATGTTTTCATTGAGATACGCTAAACACTGAGCCTCCCTGTGCCCACCTCACCCACATCCTGGAGCTCCAAATTACTATACTCTTGTAGGTTACACGGTTCCCACAGCTACATCTGCTCCCTAACACTGAGATTGTTCAGAAGGACCTCTATTTTAAGAGCTTATGACATGAAATGTCAGATTTCCCTCTAGAAAGGTATAATCATTTATTTCATCAGGTATAAAACTGCCTGTTCCTCCCATCTTTTAATAAGCAGTAAAGCTATATCCATATGTTTTTTACTTTGACCTTCTTCTTTTGTGAATTGCACATTCATATCTGCTGCTATTTTTCAATGAGGGTTGGCAATTTTATTACCAGCTTAAAATAGATCTTTCTATGTTAAGTATATTAAGCCTTTGTCTATCACATATATGGCAAGTACTTTTTCTTTTTGGCATTTTTGTTTACTTGTATTTTACTGTTGTTTTATGATGTTTTGATGTGAGAGGTATTTTACTTTTATGAAAATAAAATATGGCTTAATTTTTCATAAGTTTTATTTCATAATTTTCCCAATTTTTCATTGTTTCCTGTTATTAGTGCCATTAATGTGAATGTGGTTTTTCACTTGTTGTTCATGCTTTTGGTGTCATATCTTAGAACACTTCATTAAATCCAAGATCACAACCTTTCTCTACGTTTTCTTCTAAGAGTTTTACAGTTTTCGTTTTTACATTCAATTTCAAATTAATCTATTTCAAATTAATTTTATTTAAATTTAATTAATTAACATACAGTGTATTATTAGTTTCAGATATAGAGTTTAGTGATTCATCAGTTGCATATAACACCCAGTGTTCATTACATCAAGTGCCCTCCTTAATGCCCATCACCCAATTTTCTCTTCCCCCCCACCTCTCCCTGTCACTCTGACAAATAAATGAATAAAATCTTTTAAAAATTTTTTAGTTGACCATGGATACATGGACTTCTTTCTGGACTCTCCGTTCTATTCCATTGATTTATATGTCTATCCTTGTGCCAATACCACATTGTCTTCATTACTGTTGTTTGTAGTAAGTTTTGAAATTGGGGAATGTGAATTCTTGTTCTTGTTTTTCAAGACTGCTATGGCTATTCTGGGTCCCTTGAAATTCCATATGAATTTTAGAATTCCATGACCCCCGCTTACCTGCACAATCCCACATTTCACCACTCTCCTCTTCACTCCAGCCATACTGACCTATATATAACTCCTTATATACAACGAAGGTCCAGCTCAGGTGCTTTGCACATGTAACTCTGTAATGCTCTTTGACCCAGATTTCATAGCCTGATTTCATAGCCTGGCCTTTTTCATCCTTCACATCTCAAATAATATAAACACCAAAATGTGCACCATTGTTATTTATCTCCACACAGGGGAATTCTATATAACTTATTTATATGCCCTCCTTTTTATTGTTCTTTTTTAAGATTTTTCTTTATTTTAGGTTTTTGAAAGAAAAAAAGGCACATTATTTTAATCTTTGGTATGCTTGGAATGTGTTTGGTAAGAAACAAAATATGGATCTCCTATTCCCCCCCCCAAAATAATGAGACAATTGTCTCAATGCAACTTATTGAATAATATAACATTTTTCTACCAGAAAAGTGTTACAGTAATAATAAACTGAATCCTACATGTTCTTTGGTCTGTATGAAGTTTTTTTCTGTTTGATTGATCTGTTCATTCCAGCACCAGTACCACAGTTTTGTATACAGCGCTTTATATTTATATTTTTATTTTTCAACATTTTTCTAGCTTATTTTCACAACTATTTTGAAGTTAAACATAGATGTTTTCTTAAAAACCCTGTTCAAAGTTTTACTTCAAATAGTTTAAATTTTAGGTTAATTCAGTAGAATACACACCTTTGGAATATTGGTATGTTTTTCCACTTACTAAGTTTCCACTGTATACATCTCTGAAGAATTTGAAGATCCTGCCTGAATATTAATATTTTAATGCATGGATTTGGTTGTTGATGATGTGGATGGCATTGTTTCACATTATATATAATATATATATGTATTTTATATATACATATATATAATACATGTATAACATTTTTTTAATTTAAGTAACCTCAACACCCAACATGGTACTTGAATTCATGACCCCGAAATCAAGTCACATGCACTTCCAACTGAGCCAGCCAGGCACCCCTTTCACATTATATTTTAAACTTATCTTTCTTTATTATTGCCTACATATAATGATAATAATAACAATAATAATAATAAATATTTCTTGAGTACTTACTGCAGGCCAGCTTTTTGTTACTTCATTTTATTCTCACCCTGACCCATTTTTCACATAATGAAATGGAGTCTTAAAATCTCAAGTAACTGGGTGGGGGTTAATAGATAGAAAGTTTCAGAGCTCAGATTTGAAGTGTTTTCAAATCCCTTTTTATCTCTAATGTCATTTCAGTCAACTGTTTCAGGTTTCCCAAGTAGATCATCCTCTCAGCAAATAATGATAATTTTTCCATTTCCTTTCCAATATTTTTACTTTCCCCTTTTGTCCAATTGTATAAAATCAATTTCTTACACTGCACACACCTATTTTAAATATCACTTAAATCTATACAATATCATAATATACCATACTAATCTTTAAGCATTTCAAGAAAATTGGAAGATGATATGATTTAAAATAAGACATGACATTATTCCTATAATATTGACTATGCCAGATTAGAAGTTGCTGGAATGACTGAATGCATAAAAATTTTCCATGTTATGCTTTTGTATGTTATTGCATTGTCTTATATCCCCCAAAAATTCTAAAATTTAGCCTAAGGTATGTTTAATGTTAAAAAAACAGTTGATTTTGCTTATTTGAATGTCCTTATTCAATTGAGAGCCTTTAATAAATATATGTTGGTGTTGATGTTGCAGACAGTTTGGGAAATGGTTGGAAGTAATCACAGTGGAGTCTCTGAGTTCCTACTCCTGGGGCTCTCAGAGAGTCCTGAGCACCAGCGGGTCCTGTTCTGGATGTTCCTGTCCATGTACCTGGTCACAGTGGTGGGAAATGTGCTCATCATCCTGGCCATCAGCTTTGATCCCCGCCTGCACACTCCCATGTACTTCTTCCTGGCCAACCTCTCCTTCACTGACCTCTTCTTCGTCACCAATACAATCCCCAAGATGCTGGTGAGCCTTCAGTCTCAGAACAAAGTCATCTCGTATGCGGGGTGTCTAACACAGCTCTACTTTCTGGTCTCCTTGGTGGCCCTGGACAACCTCATCCTGGCCACAATGGCCTATGACCGCTATGTGGCCATCTGCCACCCCCTCCAATACACCATGGTCATGAGCCCTGGGCTCTGTGCTTTGCTCCTCACCTTGTGTTGGGCACTTTCTGTTTCCTATGGCCTCACCCACACCCTCCTCGTGACCAGGGTGACATTCTGTGGCTCCCGGAGGATCCACTACATCTTCTGTGAAATGTATGTCCTGCTGAGACTTGCATGTTCTAACACTCAAGTCAATCACACAGTGCTGATTGCTACAGGATCCTTCATCTTCCTCGCCCCACTAGGGTTCATGATCATGTCCTATGTCCAAATTGTCAGAGCCATCCTCCGAATACCCTCAGCCTCTAGCAAGTACAAAGCCTTCTCCACCTGTGCCTCCCATTTGGCTGTGGTCTCCCTCTTCTATGGGACACTTTGTATGGTATATCTGCAGCCCCTCCAAACCTACTCCATGAAGGACTCAGTAGCCACAGTGATGTATGCTGTGGTGACCCCCATGATGAACCCTTTCATCTACAGCCTGAGGAACAAAGACATGCATGGAGCTCTGGGAAGACTCCTCCTAGGGAAAGATTTCCAGAGACATAGGGAACTTTGGAAAGGGCATTAAAGTAGACACTGGGAATTTCCTTCACCATGGGCAAGACATTATCCTGTGGGGAGATACAGGAGACTTAAGTACACAGCACCAACTCAGAATGAGCTCATATACCTGTGATGAAGAAATGTATGCATAACCCAATGTCCACCAAACAATGGGAACCTTGGTAATAAATAAGGTCACTCACACTAATGCTAAAAGTTTGCAAAATCAAATCCTTCAACTTGGCTGACACAGAACCACAGTCCCAGCCTTATCCAGACATTCCCAGTTAGGACCTAATAGGGTCTGTTATGTTCTCCAGCACACATCCATTCATAGTCTCTGAACTCTGAACTTCTCTAAAGAGCCTGCTGCCTGCAAGCCATTTACAGAAGACAGCTTGCATCAATCCACTGCAGATGTCCTGGGTGAAGCCACCCCTTACCTGATGTTCTGCTGGGCACAGCCCCCACTGCTTCCGTTCTGACCCACAGTCCCCCTGGACACAACCACTGATGTCCAGGCAAAAATGGCAAGAAATCCCTCTCTTTTGCTCTTGGGAGATATTTGTCCTTTGGTCTTCAAAATAATGCTATTTCTCTTGCCTTTTTCCTGCATTCCTTCTCCCTGAGAGAACTCAGACTGTCCTTGGAAAAGTTCATCCTGTCCTTTATTTCTGTAGTTCCTCACCTCTNCTTTATTTCTGTAGTTCCTTACCTCTCATCTCTTCTTCATTCCCTCAAAACAAAATTCTCAAGTTTATCAACATATGCTCATTACAGGAGTGGTGGTGGAAGCAGAAAAAGGGGAGAAGGTAATTTGTGAAACCTAAACCCTACTTAGGTTCTACAATTCTGACAGCAGTTTTTATTATTATTATTATTATTATTATTATTATTATTATTATTATTATTATTATTTGCCCCAGGGGTACAGGTCTGTGAATCAACAGGCTTACACATTTCACAGCAATCACCATAGCACAAACCCTCCCCAATGTCCATAACCCATCCACCCTATCCCTACCCTCCCACCCCCCAGGAACCCTCAGTTTGTTTTGTGAGATTAAGAGTCTCTTATGGTTTGTCTCCTTCCCCATCCCATCTTGTTTCTGTATTTTTCCCTCCCTACCCCCCACGAGCCCCCACCCTAACTCTCAAGTTCCTCATATCAGAGAAATCATATGATAATTGTCTTTCTCTGATTGACTTATTTCGCTCAGCATAATACCCTCCAGTTCCATCCACGTCATTGCAAACAGGAAGATTTCATTTCTTTTGATAGCTGCGTAGTATTCCATTGTATATATATACCACTTCTTCTTTATCCATTCATCTGTTGATGGACATCTAGGTTCTTTCCATAGTTTGGCTATTGTGGACATTGCTGCTATAAACATTCGGGTGCANCCTGAGGATCACTACCTTTCTATCTTTAGGGTAAATACCCAGTAGTATGATTGCTGGGTAATAGGGTAGCTCTATTTTCAATTTTTTGAGGAACCTCCACACTGTTTTCCAGAGTGGCTGCACCAGCTTGCATTCCCACCAACAGTGTAGGAGGGTTCCCCTTTCTCCGCATCCTCACCAACATCCTGACAGCAGTTTTGATGTGTGTGTTTTTTCAACACCACCAAGCAATTCTCTGATACCAGCTGGGCACCCTACAATTCAACTCAATTCTGACACTATCTACCTAAGGATAGCATCAAATCTCACAGCTTAAGGGTTCAGTCCTATGAGACTGCCCTACCCCCAATTCAGACACCAATTGCAAGTCCAAGTTGTCACCTGTGCTTCTGACTGACCAGCCAATTGGAGGTTTCCAAAAATCTCCTCCTTGGGATGGATTAATTTGCTAGAATAGCCTATGGAACTCAGAGAAACATTTTACTTACCAGATTACTGGTTATTATTCAAAAACAACCAGATGAAAGAGATTCATAGGACAAGATATGTGGGAAGGTGCATGGAGCTTCTATGCCCTCTCTACATACACCAGTCTCCCTAAATCTCCATGTATCACCAACCCAGAAGCTCTCTGAACCCCATCCTTTTAGGTTTTTATTGCAGCTTCTTTAGATGGGCATAATTGATTAAATTACTGGTGATTGCCCCTCTCCATAGGTGGGGTGGTGAGCAGCAGTGATAAAATTTAAATTTTCAACACTCCAATCACATGATTGGCTACCCTGGATATTTACACCTCAATGCAGCAGGGAAAGGATAACCATTTAAATAAATGGGGCTGGATATATAGATATCCAATTTTTATGTCCAACTTTTGGAAGAAAAAACATCTTTTTAAAAATTTTTATTTGTTTATTTTTCAGAGAGAGAGAGAGAGACTGCTTGAGCAAGGGGATGGGCAGAGACAGAGGGAGAATCTCAAGCCGACTCCTCAGTGAGTGAGAAGCCTGATGTGGGGCATGATCTCACAACCCTGAGATCATGACCTGAGCAAAAACCAAGAGTCAGACGCTCAACTGACTGAGTCACACAGGTGTCCCTAGGGAAAAAAATCTTGATCTCTCCCTCACCTTATATAAAAATCAAGTCTAGATTGACAGTAGACCTAAATGTGAAAGGTAAAACCATATATCTTTTAGAGGAAAATACAGGAGAATATTGGCAAACATTTAGCAAAGATTCTTAAACAAGAAACAAACAATACTAACTATACAATAAAAATTGATAAATTAGAGTATTTTAATATTAAAATCTCCTGTTTCACAGTACCCATTATTAGTTGAATGAAAGACAATCAATCACAAAGTTGAAGATATTACTACATACATCTGACAAAGACTCCTAAACAAAATACATAAGGAACTCCTATAAATCAACATGAAAGGGACAGGCAACCCAATAGAAAAATGGGCACAAGACTTGAACAGATAATCTACAAGAGAATATACCTGTGGAGAATAACCACATAAAAGGTGCTTAACTTCCTTAGTCAGAAGGGACATGCAAATTAAAACCACAGTAAGAAGCCACCACACACCCACCAAAAAGCTCCAATGAAAATAATGGAAAATACCAAGTCATGTTAAGAATGTGGAGCAATGAGGGCACGGCAAGATGGCGGAGGAGTAGGAGACCGATTATCATCAGGTCCCAGGAATTCACCAGATAGCTATCAAACTATTCTGAACACCTACAAATTCCACCAGAGATCGAAGAGAAGAAGAGCAGCAATTCTACGAACAGAAAACCGACCACTTTCTGGAAGGTAGGATGTGCGGAGAAGTGAATCTGAGGCGATGGGAAGACAGACCCCGGGGGGAGGGGCCGGCTGCCGGCAAGGGAGCGAGCAGCGGAGCACAGACTCGGAACTGTTAGAAGTCGGCTCCACTGAGGGACGTCGCCCCAGAGACCAAGCAGGGGGTGAAACACCTGCAGGGACAGCGTGGTCTCAGGACCCACGGGGACACAAAAAGACCAGGGGTGTCTGAGCGCGACCGAGCTCCCAGGTCTCAGGGAGAAGCCGGCGGGAGAGACGGAGCTGAGCTGAGGTGTCTCTCAGCTCGGGGTTACCTTGGGCTGTGATCTGAAGCACAGCCGGGCCACTGATCTGTGAGCGGGGACCCCACAGGCGGCAGACCCGGAGAGACCCCTCCTTCCTCCTCCGGGAGCAGTGGCGCTGGAGCGGCTGCAGGGATCTGCCAGGTTCAGAGATTCTAACCGGGGCCACGCCAGAGACAGAGACACTTGGTCACAGGCCGGGGGAGCTCAGAGAGCGGCCGCAGACCAGGAGACGGGAGGGACTGCTTTTCTCTGAGGCGCACTGAGGACTGAGGCCCCAGGCTCTCGGCTCCTCCGGGTCGGAGACTGGGAGCCGCCATTTTCAGTCCCGTCCTCCAATGAGGTATGGAAAGCATTCAGGGAACAAAAACTCCCGAGAGCGAACCTGAGGTGATTACTTAGCCTGGCCCCTGGCGAGGGCGGTGGGAATCCGCCTCGGGCAGAGACACATGAGAATCACAGCAACAGGCCCCTCCCCCAGAAGACCAAGAGAAAATAAACAAACAAACAAACAAAAAACCATCCAGTCAAAGTCAAGTTCAAGACTGCTAAGCATTGCGGAACCTCAGAACTATGGAAAAGCAACGGAGACAATTCATGGCTTTTTCCCCATGATTCTTCAGTCGTTCAANATTCAGGGAACAAAAACTCCCGAGAGCGAACCTGAGGTGATTACTTAGCCTGGCCCCTGGCGAGGGCGGTGGGAATCCGCCTCGGGCAGAGACACATGAGAATCACAGCAACAGGCCCCTCCCCCAGAAGACCAAGAGAAACAAACAAACAAACCATCCAGTCAAAGTCAAGTTCAAGACGGCTAAGTGTTGCGGAACCCCAGAACTACGGAAAAGCAACGGAGACAATTCATGGCTTTTTCCCCATGATTCTTCAGTCGTTCAAAGTTCATTGATTTTTTTTTCTCTTTGAAATTTTTTCTTACTTTTTTCTTTTAAAATTTTTCCCTTTTCCTATTTTAACGTTCTTAACTCTTATATCGTATCAACACTTTTTATTCTCTTTTTTTAAAATTTTCATTGTTATAATCATATTTTATCCCTTCATTGTTTTTAACCTTATTTTTTTGGATACTTATAGGGTCTGTTCAATTCACCAATCTAATAGAGATAGATAGAGATAGATAGAGATAGAGATAGATATAGATATGGAGTCATAGACATAGATATAGAAACAGAAATAGATAATATAGATACAGGATTTTGTTTTATTCATTTTTCTTTAGTTTCGGTATGATTTTGTGTTTTTGGGTTTTTGTTTTGTTTTGTTTTGTTTGTTTGTTTTTGGTTTTGGTTTTTTTTCCCCTCTTACTTTTCTCCCCAGTTCCAGGTCTCTTCTGAGTAGGTTAGTGTATATTTCTCTGGGGTCATCGCTACCCCTTAGTATTTAGTTCTCTCATCCATCTATTCCTATCTGCATAAAATGACAAGGCGGAAAAAATCAACACAAAAAAAAGAACAAGAGCCAGTAATGACGGCTAGGGACCTAATCAATGCGGACATTAGTAATATGACAGAACCAGAGTTCAGAATGACGATTCTTAAGGTGCTGGCTGGGCTTGAAAAAAAAATGGAAGAAAATAGAGAAGCTGTCTCTAAAGAAATAAAAGACCTTTCTGGAGAAATAAAAGAACTAAAATCTAACCAAGCTGAAATCAAAAAAGCTATTAATGAGGTGCAATTGAAAATGGAGGCTCTTACTGCTAGGATAAATGAAGC
>LNAC01000022.1:10964071-11056486 GCA_002007465.1 Ailurus styani | reverse complement strand
ATGAGTACTTTATAGTTTTCTGAATACAGATTCTTTGCCTCTTTGGTTAGGTTTATTCCTAGGTATCTTATGGTTTTGGGTGCAATTGTAAATGGGATTGACTCTTTAATTTCTCTTTCTTCTGTTTTGTTGTTGGTATATAGAAATGCAACTGATTTCTGTGCATTGATTTTATATCCTGACACTTGACTGAATTCGTGTATGAGTGCTAGCAATTTTGGAGTGGAGTCCTTTGGGTTTTCCACATAAAGTATCATATCATCTGCAAAGAGTGAGAGTTTGACCTCTTCCTTGCCGATTTGGATGCCTTTTATTTCTTTTTGTTGTCTGATTGCTGAGGCTAGGACTTCTAGTACTATGTTGAATAGCAGTGGTGATAGTGGACAGCCTTGCCGTGTTCCTGACTTTAGGGGAAAAGCTCTCAGTTTTTCTCCATTGAGAATGATATTCGCTGTGGGTTTTTCGTAGATGGCTTTGATGATATTGAGGTATGTACCCTCTATGCCTACACTATGAAGAGTTTTGATTAAGAAAGGGTGCTGTACTTTGTCAAATGCTTTTTCAGCATCTATTGAGAGGATCATATGGTTCTTGTTCTTTCTTTTATTAATGTCTTGTATCACATTGATTGATTTGCGAATGTTAAACCAACCTTGCATCCCAGGAATAAATCCCACTTGGTCGTGGTGAATAATCCTTTTTATGTGCTGCTGGATCCTATTGGCTAGTATTTTGTTGAGGATTTTTGCATCCGTATTCGTCAAAGATTTTGGTGTGTAATTCTCCTTCTTAATGGGGTCTTTGCCTGGTTTGGGGATCAAGGTAATGCTGGCTTCATAAAAGGAGTTTGGAGGTTTTCCTTCCAATTCTATTTTTTGGAACAGTTTCAGGAGAATAGGTATTAATTCTTCTTTAAATGTTTGGTAGAATTCCCCTGGGAAGCCGTCTGGCCCTGGGCTCTTGTTCGTTGGGAGATTTTTGATGACTGCTTCAATCTCCTTACTGGTGATGGGTCTATTCAGGTCTTCAGTTTCTTCCTGGTTCAGTTTTGGTAGTTTATATTTCTCTAAGAATGCATCCATTTCTTCCAGATTGTCAAATTTGCTGGTGTAGAGTTGCTCATAATATGTTCTTAGAATTGTTTGTATTTCTTTGGTGTTGGTTGTGATCTCTCCTCTTTCATTCATGATTTTATTAATTTGAGTCCTTTCTCTTTTCTTTTGGATAAGTCTGGCCAGGGGTTTATCAATCTTATTAATTCTTTCAAAGAACCAGCTCCTAGTTTCATTGATTTGTTCCACTGTTCTTTTGGTTTCTATTTCATTGATTTCTGCTCTGATCTTTATGATTTCTCTTCTCCTGTTGGGTGTAGGCTTTCTTTGCTGTTCTTTCTCTAGCTTTTGTAGGTGTAGAGTTAGGTTGTGTACTTGAGACCTTTCTTGTTTCTTGAGAAAGGCTTGTATTGCTATATACTTTCCTCTTAGGACTGCTTTTGCTGTATCCCAAAGATTTTGAACAGTTGTGTTTTCATTTTCATTTGTTTCCATGAATTTTTTTAATTCTTCTTTAATTTCCTGGTTGACCCATTCATTCTTGAGTAGGGTGTTCTTCAGCCTCCATGTATTTGAGGTCTTTCCAACTTTCCTTTTGTGGTTGAGTTCTAGTTTCAGAGCATTATGGTCTGAAAATATGCAGGGAATGATCCCAATCTTTTGGTACCTGTTGAGACCTGATTTGTGACCCAGAATATGGTCTATTCTGGAGAATGTTCCATGTGCACTGGAGAAGAATGTGTATTCTGTTGTTTTGGGATGGAATGTTCTGAATATATCTGTGATGTCCAACTGGTCCAGGGTGTCATTTAAAGCCTTTATTTCCTTGTTGATCTTTTGCTTTGATGATCTGTCCATTTCAGTAAGGGGGGTGTTCAAGTCCCCTACTAATATTGTATTCTTGTCAATGTGTTTCTTTGATTTTGTTATTAATTGGTTTATATAATTGGCTGCTCCCATGTTAGGGGCATAGATATTTATGATTGTTAGATCTTCTTGTTGGACAGATCCTTTTAGTATGATATAGTGTCCTTCTTCATCTCTTATGATATTCTTTGCCTTAAAGTCTAGTTTATCTGATATAAGGATTGCCACTCCAGCTTTCTTTTGCTGTCCATTGGCATGGTAAATTGTTTTCCATCCCCTCACTTTAAATCTGGAGGTGTCTTTGCGTGTAAGATGAGTTTCTTGTAGACAGCATATCGATGGGTCTTGTTTTTTTATCCATTCTGATACCCTGTGTCTTTTAGTTGGGGCATTTAGTCCATTTACATTCAGAGTAACTATTGAGAGATATACATTTAGAGCCATTGTATTGCCTGTAAGGTGACTGTTACTGTATATTGTGTTTCTTCCTTTCTGGTCTATGTTTCTTTTAGGGTCTCTTTGCTTAGAGGACCCCTTTCAATATTTCCTGTAGGGCTGGCTTGGTGTTTGCAAATTCCTTGAGTTTTTGTTTGTCCTGGAAGATTTTTATCTCTCCTTCTATTTTCAGTGAGAGCCTAGCTGGATATAGTATTCTTGGCTGCAGATTTTTCTCATTTAGTGCTCTGAATACATCATGCCAGCTCTTTCTGGCCTGCCAGGTCTCTGTGGATAGGTCTGCTGACAATCTAATATTTCTACCATTGTATGTTATAGACCTCTTGTCCCGAGCTGCTTTCAGGATTTTCTCTTTGTCACTAAGACTTGTAAGTTTACTATTAGATGACGGAGTGTGGACCTATTTTTATTGATTTTGGGGGTGGGTTCTCTGTGCCTCCTGGATTTTGATGCTTGTTCCCTTTGCCAGATTAGGGAAATTCTGTATTAAGATTTCTCCCATATACCTTTTGGCCCTCTCTCTCTTCCTCTTCTGGGATCCCAATTATTCTAATATTGTTTAGTCTTATGGTATCACTTATCTCTCGAATTCTCTCCTCATGGTCCAGTAGTTGTTTGTCTCTCTTTTCATCCTCTTCTTTTTTCTCTGACATTTTGTCTTCTAAATCACTAATTCTGTCTTCTGTTTCATTTATCCTAGCAGTAAGAGCCTCCATTTTCAATTGCACCTCATTAATAGCTTTTTTGATTTCAGCTTGGTTAGATTTTAGTTCTTTTATTTCTCCAGAAAGGTTTTTTATTTCTTTAGAGACAGCTTCTCTATTATCTTCCATGTTTTTTGGGGGGCCCAGCCAGCACCTTAAGAATCGTCATTCTGAACTCTAGTTCTGTCATATGTAATCCTCCTTTTTAATGGAGTCTTTGGTTTTGGAATCATGCTGGCCTTGTAGAATGAGTTTGGAAACCTATTTCTTGGAACAATTTAAGAAGAATAGGTATTAACTCTTCTTTAAATGCCTGGTAGAATTCCCATAGGAAGCCACGTGGCCCTGGACTTTGTTTGCTGGGAGATTTTTTAATTACTGATCCAATTTCTTTGCTGGTTAAGGATCTGTTCAAATTTTCTATTTCTTCCTGATTCAGTTTTGGTAGTTTGTATATTTCTAGGAATTTGTCCATTTCTTTCAGATTGCCCAGTTTGTTGATATATAATTTTTCATAATATTCTCTTATGATTATTTGTATTTTTGTGGTACTGGTTTTGATCTCTCCTCTTTCGTTCATGATTTTATTTATTTGGGTTCTTTATCTTTTCTTTTTGATAAGTCTCTCTAGGGGTTTATCAATTTTATTAATTCTTTCAAAAACCAGCACTTAGTTTCATTGATCTGTTTGTTTTTTTCATTTCTGTATCATTTATTTCTGCTCTAATCTTTATTAGCTCCATTATTTTGCTGGCTTTAGGCTTTATTTGCTGTTTCTTTTCTAGCTACTTTAGGTGTAAGACTAACCTTTTCTTGTTTCTTGAGGTAGGCCTGTATTGCAATATACATCCCTCTGAGGACTGCCTTTGCTGCATCCCAAAGGTTTGGGACTTGTTTTTTCACTTTCATTTGCTTCCAGGTCCTTTTTTATTTCTTCTTTAACTTCCTGGTTAACCCACTCATTCTTCAGTAAGATGTTCTTTAACCTCTCTATATTTGTGGTCTTCCCAAATTTTTTCATAGTATTGTGGTCTAAAAATATGCATGGTATGATATCAGTCTTTTTGTACTTGTTGAGGGCTGATTTGTGACCCAGTATGTAATCAATTCTGGAGAATGTCCCATGTGCCCTCGAAAAGAATGTGTATTCTTCTGCTTTAGGGTGAGATATTCTGAATATATCTGTTAAATCCATCTGGTCTAGTGTGTCCTTGTTGATTTTCTGCTTAAATGATCTGTCCATTGCTGTAAGCGGGGTGTTAAAGTCCCTACTATGATTGTATTATTATCAATGAGTTTATGTTTGTTATTAATCGATTTATATATTTGGGCACAGATCTTCTTGATGGATAGACCCCTTAATTATGCTATAATGCCCTTCTTCATCTCTTGTTACAGTCTTTGGTTTAAAATCTAGTTGGTCTGATAGAGGATACTCAGGCTTTCTTTTGACATCCATTAGCATGATAAATGGTTCTCCATCCCCTCACTTTCAATCTGCAGGTGTCTTTGGGTCTAAAATGAATCTCTTGTAGGCAGCATATAGATGGGTCTTGTTTGTTTTTGGGTGTTTTTTTTTTATCATTCTGATGCCCTGTCTTTTGATTAGAGCAGAGTGATTATTGAAAGATATGAATTTAGTGCCATTGTGTTACCTGTAAAGTTGGTGTTTTCTGGGTTTCTCTGTTCCTTTCTAGTCTTTGTTGCTTTTGGTCTTTTTTTTCCCCAAAGAGTCCCCTTTAATGTTTCTTGCAGGGCTGGTTTGGTGGTGATGAACTCCTTTAGTTTTTGTTTAACTGGGAAACTCCTTATCGCTCCTATTCTGAATGACAGCCTTATTGGATAAAATATTTGTGGCTGTATATTGTTCCCTTTCAGCACGTTGAATATATCCTGCCACTCTCTACTGACCTGCCAAGTTTCTGGAGATAGATCTGCTGTGAACCTAATCTGTCCTCACTTGTAGATTAAGACTTTTTGTCCCTTGCTGCTTTGAGGATTCTTTCCTTGTCTGTGTATTTTGTGAATTTGACTATGCTATGTCTTGGTGATGACCAGATTTTGCTGAATTTAATGGGAGTTCTCTGTGCTTCTCGGATTTTGATGTCTATGTCCTTTCCCAGATTAGGGAATTTTTCAGCTATAATTTGCTCAAATAAACCTTCTGCCCCTTTTTCTCTCCCTTCATCTTCTGGGACTCCTATGATACAAATGTTATTATGTTTAAAGCAGTTGCTGAGTTCCCCAAGTCTACCTTTGTGATCTAATACCTTTCTTTCCCTCTTCTTTTCAGCTTCATTATTTTCCATACTTTTATCTTCTGTATCACTGGTCTTGCATCTTGGTTGTAGCATTTTTAATTTCAGCCTGACTAGACTTTAGGTCTTTTATCTCTGCAGTAAGGGATTCTCTAGTGTCTTCTATGCTTTTTTCAATCCAAGTTCGTATCCTTATAATTGTTTTAAATTCTAGCTCAGACATCTTACTTATATCTGTACTGATTAAATCCCTGGCTGTTACTTCTGCTTCCTGTCCTTTCTTTTGGAATGAATTCCTCCATCTTGTCATTTTGTCCGGAAACAAACAAACAAACAACTATATCCTAGGTGTGTTTTGGTCTGCTTGTTAAAAGAAGCTGGATCCGTGGGCGCCTGGGTGGCTCAGTGGGTTAAAGCCTCTGCCTTCGGCTCAGGTCATGATCTCAGGGTCCTGGGATCGAGGCCCGCTTCGGGCTCCCTGCTCAGTGGGGAGCCTGCTTTCTCCTCTCTCTCTCTGCCTGCCTCTCTGCCTACTTGTGATCTCTCTCTCTCTCTCTGTCAAATAAATAAATAAAATCTTTAAAAATAAATAAATAAATAAATAAATAAATAAAAGAAGCTGGATCCAAAAAATAAAAATATATTCAAATAATTTTTTTAATTCTTAAATTAAAAAATAAAAATAAAAAGGAAGCTAGATCTTATTTCCCCTAGAGCTTAAGCTTTGCAGAACTCTATGTTTAGTAGACTTGTAGCATGTGAGGGGTTTGTGCTGGTCTTCTGGGGGAAGGACCTGTTGTGCTGATTCTCAAGTGGACTTGGCCTAATAGAGGTGCACCTGCAGGGCCAGAGGGGCAAGGCTTGGTGTAAGCAGCTGCCATCTCCACTTGGTGATGCTGTTTAGCTCACTGAGGTCTGTCAGTGCTGATAAGCAGTAGGCAAAATGGCCTCTGCCTGCTCTCTGGTCTCCAGAGCAGAGAGCTTGTGCCCAGTGCCCTTCGGAAAGTCCTCAGAGCAGAGTAATCAACCTTCTTGTGTCCCCTTCTTCCATCAGATCCCTACCTTTGCCCTGACTGTGCCAAGCTGTCTGCCTGCCAGGCAGCACAGTACTCCTGTGTTCTTAGGTGCAAAGCTGGGTTTCTAGACTCCAAATTTTAGGAACTTACCCACCTTGTGCCCCCACAGTGATCCTCCAGGAGAGGGTCTCACCAGACGTTTGCCATTTGCCAGCCCATCCCAGGAGATCATTCACACAACCATGCAGTGGTTCAGAGTTTATGGCAAAGTGGAGCAGAAAGCCAATACCCAGGCTTGCTGTCCTCAGCTGGCATCCCTGCTCCTATGTCTGGGAACAGTGCAGTACATTAGTGCCACCGATTCTTCTGTCCCCAGTGAGGCCTTGCCACCACTCCCAAATGCACTCCAAGCAGGGGAACTGTTTCTCCCTGTGCAACTCAGGGGATTCTCAGACCACACTGTCCACTCCAGGGTCTCCTCCCTCTTTCCCCACAGGAGCACCACTAAGCCAGGCATGACCCTGGTGAGGCAGACTTCTAAAACTTCAGATTTTGCACTTTGCTGCTTATAATACCTTGCAATAGTCTCTGTAAGAAGGGGTCCCTCCCCTCCACAGCACCCACAGTTCTTCTCCCCCCCAAATCAACTCTCTGCACTTCCTACCTTCCACAAAGTGGTCACTTTTCTACTTGTAGACTTGGGGTTTTGTTCTCTCAGTCCTCGGATTGATATCTTGAGTGTTCAGAATGATTTCATATTTATCTAGCTGTGTTTGGGGAACAAGGCAAGCTTAGAGTCCCGCTACTCCACCATCTTAACTCCTCCTCCTAGAAAAGTTTATTTTAAAGTCATATGGAGGGCGCCTGGGTGGCTCAGTGGGTTAAAGCCTCTGCCTTCGGCTCAGGTCATGATCTCAGGGTCCTGGGATCGAGTCCCACATCGGGCTCTCTGCTCAGCGGGGAGCCTGCTTCCTCCTCTCTCTCTGCCTGCCTCTCTGCCTACTTGTGATCTCTCCCTATCTGTCAAATAAATAAATAAATAAAATCTTTAAATAAAAAAAATAAAAAAAATAAAAAAAAAATAAAGTCATATGGAATTGGGGTCCCTTAGTGGTTCAGTCAGTTAAGCAACTGACAGTTTCAGCTCAGGTCATGATTTCACAAGGTTCTGAGATCAAACCCCATGTCAGATTACAAGCTCAAGTGAGGAGTCTGCTAAAGTTTCTCTCTCCTTCTCCCTCTGCCCTCTCTCTCTCTCTAATAAATAAATAAATCTTTTTTAAAAAAAATAAAGTTATGTGGAATTATAAACTTACAATAAAATCAAAAGAAATAACTTTAAAAATTCCCTAATCTTATGGTCGCAGATATCAATGTTGTGAAGTTCACTGAGAGTCCAAAACAATGAAAGCCATCTATTTAAAAACTCACCCCAAGACACAGTGTCAAAAAATTTCAGATCAACTGTATATGCAGATCATAAATGCTTCCAGAAAAGAAATATAATCAACTATAAAAGGCTATTCTGGTTACAAAAAGACAGTGGTGCAATGCCTTAAAAACTCTCTGAAAATAAATATTTTCAGTCCAGAATTTCCAGCCAAAACAGTAATCTAGTGTACAGGCAGAATAAAGCCATTTTCCGATATGAAAGGACTCAAAAAGTTTGTCTCTCATTCTTTCTTAAGAAGGTACTGGGGAGGGGCGCCTGGGTGGCTCAGTCATTAAACGTCTGCCTTCGGCTCAGGTCATGATCCCAGGACCCTGAGATCGAGCCCCACATCAGGCTCCCTGCTTGGCAGGAGGCCTGCTTCTCCCTCTCTCACTTCCCCTGCTTGTATCCCCTCTCTCGCTGTCTCTCTCACTCTGTGTCAAATAAATACATACATACATACATAAATAAGAAGGTTCTGAGGACAAGTCTCAGAAAAATCAGGGAGTAAATCAAAAACAAAGAGTTCATGGAATTCAGAAAATCACAGATTTAACCCAGGAGAGCACCAAAACAGTCCCAGGATAATGACTGTGCAGTAGGCTTAGAAAGCAATCCAGCCAGACAGAGCAGAAGACAAAGGATTCAGTGCCTGGAAAAAAGTAGACTCAACTGGACTTCAGGAAAGAAATGAGACTATGCATATGAGGAAATAGGCAAAGTAAAATTGAGGCAACTATTCTCTCTGGGGGGAACATAAAGCTGTACAAGAAAGAAACTATAATTCTATTTAACTTTATAGTGAGCAAGGGTGCCTGAATGGCTCAGCCAGTGGGGCATCCAACTCTTGGCTTTGGCGGGAGTTGTGGGATTGATCCCCTTATCAGGCTCCATGCTCAGTGCAAAGTCTGCTTGAGTTCTCCTTCCCTCTCCTTCTGACCCTCCCCCTTCTAAAATACATAATAAATCTTTTTTTAAAAAATTAATAGTGAGCAAAACTTATATCATTATAATGGCTCATACACTTTGCTCATATAACTAAAAATACAGTTTTATTTTGGGAAAATGAAGGAGAGGAGGAGGATTAAAAGAACTAATTCCATATCTGTTCCAAGAGGAAGATGATAAATATGACTAAAATTGATCATTCAGTAAATAGCAGCATAAGCATATATCAAACAATATGACAGTTACAATGGGGGGGAGGCAAAGTTGGTGGGGTTAAAAGTGACTCTCTCTCTGGTTAACAAGAGTGGGAAAGGGTAAAATAAGTCAGTATTTTTTCATTTAAAACCCACTTGTAGTATCTAAATTCTATAACTATGATTTATTTATTTTAATTCAAATAATTATATAACAGGAAAAAAATCTGGAAACTCAGAGAAATGGAGAGTCCAGACCTACCCGATATTTTAAAATAGTATGGAGTTAAGTTAAATACTAGGACTAGCAAAGAATAATGTAAGAGAATACAAAGTTGCACCTATCTATGGAAATTTAATAAGTGACAAAGGTGACATTTCTAATCAATGAGGAAACATTGGGATATTCAGTAAACAGTGCTGGAGAAGCTGGTTAACCATCTAGAGAAAAACACTCACCTTACTCTTTATATCAAATCCCAAATGAAACAAAGGTTTAATTTGTTTTAAAAAATAAAGTCCTAAAAGTTTAAAAACACATTTAAAAAGAACATTTTATAATCTTAGATTAAGGAAAGCCTTTATAGATTAGCCACTAAATCATGAAACAATTGAGACAAGACTGATTTGGCAGAGGTTGTTACTTATCTCCCTCATATCCACATTCCTTTTCTTCCTTACTAACAAGGGGGAATGAACAACATACCCAGAAGTCCCATTCTTCTTTCTAGTTTCCCTTGTCCTCAGGGGTAGCCATGTGACACAATTCTGACCAATGAGATATAAGCAGAAACAGTGATTTCTGGGAAAGTTTTTCTTCCCTGGTACAAAGCAAATGTCTTTTTTTTTTTTTCCCCTCTTCACTCTGGAATGGAGATAGGAGCCCTGGAGGTGCACCGTCCAGTGCACACAGTGACCAATACGGTGATGAAGACTGTGTACTAAGGATAGTGAAATAGAAAAATGGAGAAAGCCTGGTTCCCTGATGGCATCACTGAGCCTCTGAACTGCCTATATCCAGGCTTCATAGTTGCTAAAAGATAACTTTTTAGATAAGGCTAAATCATGGCTCTCATACAGTATAAAAATGAACACGTGTTAAAGATTTTATTTGATGCATCAAAGAGGAAACAAAGAGGAATCCAAAGAACACACTTTTTAGAAAGGAATACTGAAATAAATGTACAAACAGAGGCAAAGTTGTTCTTCCACAGGGTCAGGACAATGGGGGAGAGTTGTTCCCCTACTGGACATCACTCATTTGCATGTCTATAGACTATAATTATTTTTGCTATCAGTTATCTAAAACTTAGATATTAGAATCAGATAACGCAGAAAGATGTGCTCTAGACAATGCAGTTTTCCCTGCATGTAGCATGAAACTAATATTCCCCCATATGTTCAAATCATTGGCTCTTTATTTCCTCGAACTAAATACAGTCCTAGTTGATATAACTGATAAATCTGACTACATATAAAAATTTAAAGGACACCTGGGTGGCTCAGTCAGTTAAGCATCCAGCTCTTGATTTCAGGTCAGGTCATGGTCTCAGGGTGGTAAAATCGAGCTCGATATCAGGTTCTGTGCTCAGTGGGGAGTCTGCTTGAGATTCTCTCCTTCTCGCTCTTCCTCTACCCTCCCCCTGCTCTCTCTCTCTCTCTAAAATAACTAAATAAATCTTTTAAAAAAAGAAAAAATTTAAAATTTTACACAGCCTAAGAGAGCATAAAGACAGTCAAAAGACACGAACTGAAGAAATATTTTCAATGTGAATGACAAAGGACTAACTCTCTTAATATCTAAAAACCAAACCAGTAAGAAAAAGACTAACAACGCAATAGAAAATGGCAGAAGGCATTAACAATTCACAGAAAATAAAATGCAAATAACTTTTAAACATAGGGAAGATGTTCAATTACCCTCATAAGCTTTTTTAAAATGTAAATTAAAACTACAATGGAATACTCTATTTCACCTACCAGATAGGCAAGAATGTAAAAGTTTATTGAGTGTAAGGGAAATAAGGTACAGCCATATGTTCTTGTAGAGGAGTAAAATTATACAGCTGGTGTGAAGAACAGCTTGGCACTATATCTGAACTTCACTTAAAGCCAAGTAGTGGAAATAACCTAAATGTCCACCAACAAGTGAATAGATAAAGAGATTGTGGTATTTATGCAATGGAATATTATTAAGCCATAAAAAAGAAGGAAATCCTGCCATTTGCAACAACATGGATGAACCTAAAAGATATTCTAAGGGTAATAAGCCAGACACAGAAAAACAAATACTACATGACCTGACTTCTATGTGGAATCTCAAGCAGTCAAACTCACAGAAGCAAAGACAGAATGATGGTTGCCAGGGGGTGGAGAGAGGGTTAATGGGGTGATATTGGTCAAAAGGGTACAAAGTTTCATTTATGAAGGATGAATAAATTCTGGAAATCTAATGTATAGCACAGTAATATAGTAAAAAATACTGTATTTTATATTTGAAATTTGCCAAGAGTGTTGATCTTAAGTATTCTCACCTGGCGGGGGAGAGGGGTGTAGAATACAAGACTCCAAAATATACCACTTGGCATGTGGATTATTTTTGCACTAAAGGCAATAAGACCAAGCAGCCTCAAGAAAAATTTTACCTCTCCCTTAACTACCTAAATGAATTTAGATTGGGGGCGTGGCTCAGAAAGAGAGCTATTACCAGAGATAACTTTTTATCTGGAAAGCCTATCTATATGGCAGCACAAACATCAAATTATCAAACGTTTGCTCTTCTTATCATCCTGTGAATGAGCCTCCTTTGCTTTGAAGCTGCAGGCCCATCCTATTCCTTAGCTCAGGATGGCATATAAGCCTCAACTTCCTGACTTGCCCTTGAGTCTTATAATTTGGAGATCCCCACACATGTGAAATTGTATTTGTTTTTCTCCTGTTAATCCATCTTATGTCAATTTAATTAGACCAGCTGAAGAACCTAGAAGGGGAAAGGGGTAAATTTTTTAGCCCCTACACACCAAGAAAAAAGACGACAGAGGAGTAGAGGGAGGAGGAGGGAAAGGTAATGATGTGAGGTTATGGGTATGTTAATTTGCTTGATTGTGGTAATTATTTCACAACATATACATATATTAAAACATATATATTTGATACATATATCAACATAAAACATATGATATATTGATGCATATATCAAGTTGTACACTTTAAATATACACAATTTTTATTTGTCCATTGTACCTTAATAAATCTTTTCTGGGGGAAAAAAAAGCACTCAGCAGGAAAAAGATCAGTAAGAACCTTTGCAATATCAATATTACTCCAGCATCATTCTTAATTTTTCCATGTTCATGAAGTGGCCAGGTATTTTTAGGTTATCAACATATCCCATGTTTCTATACACCCTTCTGTCTAATAAGAGTGTTCTGTAGTAGACACCTATTGGTAACCTGCCCACGGGGTTATCTGTAGCAGTCTCGTACTCCCTGGCTGTAGCTGACTGGACTTGGAGATGATGACGTGACCTCCTTAGGCCAATCAGATTCTCTGACTAGAAGTAAACACTGGCCCTGCGCTGACTCTTAAATCAGAGCGATTGGACTTGCTTGTTATGGAAAAGCTTTTTACCAGATTAACTGAGAAAGCTGGCCAGCATCTGGGTCCAATTAAGAAGAGACAAACTGCACAGTAACTTGAATAGGGAAGATTTAATAAAAAGAATCATTAACTACCACAGAGGATTGGCATAATGAGAGGTTGGCTACTTTAAGAAGCTACTAAGAACCTCCAAAGAATACAAGAATAGCAGAAATAAGGAGCAGCCTCCACCACTAGGGCTGAGATGTGCTGCCCAAGGAAGAGGCTAACCCCAGGACTAAGATTCAGACCTTACTGGCCTGGTATCACTGGATGGAAAAAGAAAAGAAGTCACTGTTTTTCCACACCAGTGGAACTTGCTGGAAATCCAACCTCTGTTCTTGGAGAGGTATCTCACTGGAGGTACAACATTATAAGACCAGCTGGACCCTGGGCGGGGGAATGAGGATGTTGGAGAAGGTCACCAAACGGACACGACTGCTAGTTGACCCTCAAGCTGGACCCAGGAAATCAGAGGCTCCTCCCCTGCTCCTGTGTCCTTGAAATGTGCATTCCACCTGTCTTCCCCACGAGGAGCTTCAGGGAGCTCTTGAGAGAGCTGTGGGTTGTTGAGACCATCTGGACAGTTTATGTGACGGAACCCAGTTAAGGCCTCTGTATAAACTTGGAAGATCCTGGCTAGTGGATGTGGATATCAACTTGTCTCATAAGTAAGTTTCATAAGTAAGTTCCCTTGCTTATTAAATCTGCCACCTACCGAGCTGGAGGGGTCTACCTCTTTTCCTTGCCCTCCCTGTAGGGGGCCAGCTTCAGATCTCACCCAGGGAGTTCCTGAGGTTGCCAGCTGCAGTTGGTGAGCCAGCCAGGAGACCAAAGAAATGGGCCTTAGGAAAGAGACACCTTCAGGGACTTCCCAGCGGGGCATCACTTCTGCATGGGGAGGGTAAAATATAAGCCAAGACTGCCTCCAGGTGAGGGCCATGAGAGGAAATCAGAGGCCACATGTTGAGCTCACAATTTACTAGTCCCCAGAAATAAACAAAAGACAGCTCTGGGTGATACTGGAGCCAAGTGTACTCTCAGACATAGTAACCCTCAGAAGTTTCCTGGCCCTCTCAGTACCATCAGTGGTTAGGGAGAGCAAATAATTATGCTCAAAAAAGCCCCTTTGACACTGTAAATTAGGAGTTCTCCCCCATGAGAACTGGTATCCCTTCAATACCAGAGAATATATTGGGCATATCCTACAAGGTCAACTCCGCAAACCTCCATCAGTGAATTCTCCCTCTGGGTTAGAGTAATGAAACCAGTGCTGTGGAACAATGTCAACTGGGAACTAGTAAGTCTACCACCCAGGAGAAAACTGGTAATTGTCAAATAGTACAAATTGCCTGGGAGCATAGGAAACTAGGGGAACTATCCAAGAACTGCACCAAATGGGTATTCCATGCTTTGCGCATAGTGCTTTCAACAGCTCAGTATTGCCAAATGGCTCATGGCAGATGTCCATGGACTCCCAAGAAATGAACAAGATAATGCCACCTGTCCATGTGGCTGTCCCCAACATTGCCACCACCTTGGATACTTTGGCCACGGTCCTAGGAGTGCACTGTGCTGTACTGGATTTAGCCAATGTTTTTTTTCAGTATATCCTTTGCTACTGAGTCACAAGATGGATTTGCCTTCACATGGGAGGGGCAACAGTTGGACCTTCCCTAAGGCTACCTCACAGCCCTCCAGTATGTCATGGGATGGTAACATGAGACCTGACCCTCTTCTCCTTCCCCACAACAGTAAAATGGGCTCATTATATCAATGATATAATGTTAACATGTGGAGACTCCCCTCTGCTGCAGGACACCCTGAAGATTTTGCTGGAACTTCAGCAAGGGAAAAGATTAATTCACCAAAAGTTCAAGGCCCAGATACCACCATAAAATTTGAAGGAATTGTTTGGTCAGGTAAATGCATGTTGTCCCAGAGGCTGGGATTGATAAGATACAAGCCTATCCAACCCCTAGGAACTTAAAAGAAATACAAGCCTTTGTAGGAGATTGGCATTTGGTAGGACTTTTGTGCCCCACCTGGCACGGTGCCTCCATCCTTTAGAAAAAGAAAAAGGACAACAGGTGATCAGAGTTGCAAGCCACCTTTGAGAGGGCAAAAATATTAGTGAAACATATTAAAGTTCTGCACATCTCCAAAGCAGGGCTACTGTTTGAATTAGATGTGTCTGTGACTCTAGGATGTGTGGGTTGGGCATTATGCAGGAGACAACAGAAGGAGAAAATACCTCTAGGATTTGGGTCTTAGCTCTGAAAAGGGGCAAAACCCTGCTATACCTCCATAGAGCAACAGCTCCTAGCAGTGTGCACAGTGCTCCTCCAGGTAGACTGTCTCAAGAAGAAAAAGCGTATCACGGTAAGAGCTTCCCTTTCTATCAAGGGATGGGTAGAGAACAAGCTCCATGGACTCATTTCTGCCATGACTCGAACTCCCACTTTAAGTGGCATGCCCACCAGCCCACAGCCTCTAGAAATGTGGGTGCTAAGAGGCCCTATAGAATATAGAGATCCTCCAAATGCCCCCACCCCTGTTCCTGTGGCAGTCCCTGCAGTCTATAAAGAGAGCATGAGGAACACTGCTGATGCATGATACCACACAAGGAGTGTGATGGCTCTGCAGCCCAACACTGACACAGCCGGATGGAAACAGAAGGAAGCTGGCCATTAACCCTTTGCACGGACAGTTGAGTGGCTCCAAAAAGATTAACCCTATGGCTTAGACAATGAAAAGCTGAGGTGCAGATGAGCATAAATAAGTTCTTAGGAGGTCAAAATATGGGAAAAAACATTTAGGTTTGCCTGCAAGAGCCTGAGGCAGTCCTCACTGTCACATCCCCACTCGTGAGGCGCTAACACTCCCTCGCCATCAGGGAACTGATGTCCTAGCAACTAACTCCTCAGTAGATCCAGCAGATGGGACACAGAAAGAGAGACCACCATAACACCCAGATTAAATGGCGTTATTACCAAGGATGCCAGATTGCCCTTAAAAAGCAGTGGCTTGGTTAATGCAGCAATAAATCCTGTGTGTTCTAAACCATCTTCAAGGCAACTGCCAAAGGAGTCTGGGACCATCTACTGGAGTTTCCAAATGGTGGAGAATTGGCAAATTGATGACATTTGCCCCCTCCCTCCAAGTGAGGATTCTAAATATGCCTTCGTTCACATGGACGCCATGGCTGGCCTCCTCTGAGTTTCCACCAGTAGGAGACCGTAGAAGCTGAGCATCAGATAGACTACTCTCATCAAACAGACAGCGATCAGGGAACATATTTCAAAGGCCATGATATATAAGAGCAGACAAAAGATCATGACGTTAAACAGAAGAACATCTCCCCTATAACATGCAAGTGGCAGGACTGATAGAAAAAAAGAAATAAATATGAAAGCAGCAGATTAATTTACTAAAAAAAAAAACCAGCTGGCCAAGTGGACTAACGTACTATCCCAGGCTTGAATACATTTACGTGATCAACCAGGAAGGCCTATTACCCAATATGCCGAACGAGGAACCCCTGTGCCAAAACATCCAATACCGACCATAAAGGTACAAAAGTCAAGGGAGGGGCGCCTGGGTGGCTCAGTTGATTAAGTGTCTGCCTTTGGCTCAGGTCATGATCCCAGGGTCGGGCTCCCTGCTCAGTGGGGAGTAGGCTTCTCCCTCTGCCCCTCCCTCCTGCTCATAATCGCTCTCTCACACTCTCACTCTCAAATTAATAAATAAAATCTTTATTTAAAAAAAAATCTGCCGGGCGCCTGGGTGGCTCAGTGGGTTAAAGCCTCTGCTTTCGGCTCAGGTCATGATCTCAGCGTCCTGGGATCGAGGCCCGCATCGGGCTCTCTGCTCAGCAGGGAGCCTNGGCGCCTGAGTGGCTCAGTGGGTTAAAGCCTCTGCTTTCGGCTCGGGTCATGATCTCGGGGTCCTGGGATCGAGGCCCACATCGGGCTCTCTGCTCAGCAGGGAGCCTGCTTCCCCCTCTCTGTCTGCCTGCCTCTCTGCCTCCTTGTAAACTCTCTCCTCTGTGTCAAATAAATAAATAAAATCTTTAAAAAAAAAAAAATAAATAAATAAAAAAAATAAAAAAAAAAATAAAAAAAAATCTGCCGGGCGCCTGGGTGGCTCAGTGGGTTAAAGCCTCTGCTTTCGGCTCAGGTCATGATCTCAGCGTCCTGGGATCGAGGCCCGCATCGGGCTCTCTGCTCAGCAGGGAGCCTGCTTCCTCCTCTCCCTGTCTCTCTGCCTGCCTCTCTGCCTACTTGTAATCTCTCTCTCTGTGTAAAATAAATAAATAAAATCTTAAAAAAAAAAAAAATCTGCCTTTGGCTCAGGTCATGATATTGGGGTCCTGGGATTGAGCCCATGTCCTGGGGCTCCCCATGGATCAACATGCTATCCTGCCGAGAACATCAAGCCCCATCAACTAGGAAAGGCATTGTGTACCGGAATTCTCAGTAAGACATCCCACCAGGATAGATGAATTACTTCCCACCACTGGGTGAAAGGGAACTACTCAGTCTCCAATGGGATCCCGCTGTCCTGCTGCAAGACAGACCTGCTGAAATGCACTATACCTGGAACAGAACATGCCCCATTGAAAGACGGGAGAAGGTGAGTGTCCTGCTCTGGCATATCCCACCCCCCACTCCATCTCCTTATTCCTGCCTGCGGCCTTCCCCAGCCAACATGTATGGCATGCACAACCAGGTCAAATTTCTAGAGCTACAGCCACATTAACGTCTAATGATCAGGCCACAAATGTAATTCAGAAGGGGAAGACCTTCCACACAACTCCCTATCAATTATCTCTCTTTCAGCCTTAGACTTCTGCTGCTCCTATGGTGTCCAGTCATGAGAGAGACTCCTAATATAAATACCTTTCCACAGTGGGCCCACTTGTATGCCCAACAAAAGAACTACTCCAACTATTGGGTATATGAGCAGCTGCCCCTTTCTAGCTCATCAGGATTATCACCACTCCAGGGAGAGAATTAAAAAGTCTGAAAGCAATACGTGAAAAAAAGAACAAGCTAGGACTAGTACTCTTAATTCATCTGATATTATCAATACAACTCCAGAAACCTGGATCACT
This sequence comes from Ailurus styani, assembly GCA_002007465.1. Lineage (NCBI taxonomy): Eukaryota > Metazoa > Chordata > Mammalia > Carnivora > Ailuridae > Ailurus > Ailurus styani. Next base: position 11,038,804 of record LNAC01000022.1, on the reverse strand, counting down.
CTAAACAGAACCAATCCAGCTGTACCAGAAATATGGAATGGATGTCACTGGAACTAGCTGGTCATTCTGTTACACTAAAGGATGGCAACTAGTTTGACATTGACTGGTCACCCCGCCCAGATATTTATTGGGAAGCCCCAAGTGGAGCCCAGTGGTTGGGTGGCACAGATCTTTGGCCACGGCTTCCACCTGTGTGGCTGGGGCACTGCACCCTGGCTTTCCCTGGGCACAAGGGAGAATCAGCCCCATTGTAGCAGCAATTGCCAACCTCCCTCTCCTCAAGGCCAGACGGGCATGTTCTGTTTTCCACTTGTCATTTGGCTGCTGTGTTTGTTCCTTCCTGTGGCCTGGAGGACATTGTAACCCACACAGAAGCCCTTACTAAATTCACCCAGCAAGCCCTACCTGACAGCCAGTAAGGGAAAAGACTGCCCTTACTGAACACTAAACTATCTCTAGTGAGAAAAGCTGTCCCCCAACATAGGATCACCTGGACATTATCACTGCCTCACAAGGAGGCACCCATGCCATCATCCAAACAGAATGCTGGGCATTTATACCTGACAAATCTGCTAATGTACCATCTCTCTTAAATCACATAAAGGAACAACTAAATATCCTGAGTTATCTGACCCCCAACCTAGAGGACCTAATAAATCAATGATTCATGTCATGGGGCTATTAATTTTAAAAATCACGACTTATTTTGGGAATCATTCTTACTCTGCGTTTTTTCTTGCATGTGTCTAAAATTGTTGTTGTGGCATCTGCCTCCAGTGCGACCAGAGAGCCACATAACAAGCCACCTCCCTGCTAGTAAAACCCTTGCAGACTGCTCAGGGCACATTGCAAAAGAGTGCTTCATGTAATTACAAGAGCCAGTCCCAAGAGGTAGAGCACTGGAGGAGGTCATCCAGAGGGTATGACTGCCATTTGACCCCGAAGCGGGACCCAGGCAGTTGGAGGCTCCTCCCCGCCTCCCCTGTCCTTGACCTCAAGGCGTACTGGTGCACTCTGCCTGCCTTCCTGCCCTAAAAGCTGCCTCAGGGACACAGACTTGAGATACTGTGTTGTTGAGATCATCCGGACATGTATGACTGGAGATACCTTCTGGGAGACTTGACTTAACCAGGTTAAGGCCTCTGTATAAACTTATAGGATTCTGACAGGTAGATCTGCTCATTACGCAGCCATCCAGGTCGAGCCTCATAGGCAAGTCCCCTTGCTTCTTACAACTGCCACCTACCAATCTGGCGGGCTCTGCCTCTTTTTCCCCGTCTGTCCTTGCCCCCCCCCCCCCATCTCCAGGGGCCAGTTTCGGATTTCACCCAGGAAACTTCCAAGGTTAGGAACCACCAGCGTGCAAGAAGAGTTTGTCGCCAGAAGAAGCCACCCGCCACTGGGTGCTGCGGGGCTCCTGCCCTGCAGGAGGGGGGCCTGGAGACGCTGTGGGCACAGCAAGAACCTGGTCCTGGAAGAGCCGCTCCGCGCATGCGCTTGCGGCTTTGCAGCAACCGCTGGCCCAGGAAGCCTCCAAGCCTCCAGAGCTTGCTGCACAAGCCTCCGACAAGCAGCAGACCTCTTTTCCTCCTACAATGTCTCTCTTGCTCCCTCTACTGACAAAGCTTAAGAACATGGCCCGCCGACAAAGAACACATTGAAAGGACCCAGATTCATTTCACAAGTCTGGGCAGTGAATGACCTTGGTGCGGAGCCCAACTCAGCGGGTCTTCAGGGAGAGGGTAAAGCCAAATAAAAAACCATCACAGATCCGTCAGAAAAGACCTACAACCCTAGAATGAAACAAAACACAGAGCTGCACAGAGAAGAGAGCCCAGGGCGAGAGACAGGTGAGAGGTCTAATGACCTCTGCTGTCCTAACGGTAGCCAGAATGCATCCCCCTCCCTTGATTCCAGGAGACTCCTCTGTCTCTTTTTAATAGGTGCCTCCTCTTTTGTCAGCTTAAACTAGCTGGAGTTGGCTTTAAGCCCTGCAACAAAGTCATGCTAGTCCATCCAGGCCAGCAACAATAGGTCACCAAATTAAAATCTCAGTTAATCATCTTATTATTGCCAGGTCCTTGTAATAAGTTACAGTTGCTTGCACCTGCAGTGATCTTACCCTGTCCGGTTTTCGGAAGCACTCTTCTTTAGGGGCAAATACTATAATTAAACAAGTTAAAATCCTTTTCCCTTAGAGTCACTACTGTACCTTAAGTGGCCTCGCTAGATTTCATCTGGGCTCCTTTGTCCATTTTCCCTGGATGTTTCCTCAGATTCCTTATTAGTGTAAAGTTCTTGTAAAACCTACCAATTGTTATTTTAGAGCAAGGCTACAAAGATTTCCTTGTTAATCTTATATTTAATTTTATTTAACACACTGTTGTGCAGGGGGTTAGTAAAATCCATCTGATCTAATAATTCAGGCAGGTTTTCTACCATCTTTCTCATAAAGCAGCTGCACATTTCTGTGACGCAGTCTCACATCTGTCTAATCATTCATCCACACGATGCTTTGAAGGAGAGCTATTCCTGCTCCAGCTTGTTTTATGGGTTCTTGGATGTGGGCTGCTTGCTGTTACTAGCCCACTTGATGGAGTCAAGTCATCAGCCAGTCTTCACCTACCGTAGTTACTGGATTATTTGGCCTTTAACATTGTCAGTGGTAGGGAACGTCCCACCCATGGAGGTTCTTTCCAGCTGCTTCCAGCAGCTCCGCTTTGTCCCCAGGTCTCCAGGAAATTATATTTTTTTTTAGATTTTATTTATTTATTTGACAGAGAGAGAGATCACAAGTAGGCAGAGATGCAAGCAAGGGAAGAGGGGGAAGCAGGCTCCCTGCTGAGCAGAGAGCCCGACTGGGGACTCCATCCCTGGACCCTGAGATCATGACCTGAGCTGAAGGTAGAGACTTTAACCCACTGAGCCACCCAGGCGCCCCCGCCAGGAAATTTCTATACTCTCATGTCACATCTTTCATCTGATCATGTGTTTGGATGAAGATGCTCTAGCTGTCTTTTAATTTTTAATTTTAATTTTCAGTTTTCTCAACATTTGACTTTTCTTCTCACCAAATTCCTTGTCTCATGTGTTTCTTGTTCACACAGTCATAACCAATTTTCATCTTAACGTACTCCTTACAAGCTCCGTGGTGTATGTATACTTCTCTGTTCTGTTCCAGCTGGTGATTCCCTTTCATTGTCCCACCAGATCCTGTGTCTTGTTGGAACAGACATTTCTTCCATGTTTGTGATAATGATAATGACATAACAGTCCCCTTAGTTGCGGGGCAGGCATCACTGAACCCCCCTCAGCCTGCACCCTCGCTGCTCCCCACCCCCTTGTCACTAGCCCTGAGACAACCATAATAGAAAAGAAATATACACAGACCCTACAGACTGGATCAGTGGTTCCCAAAGTGAAAGACTGCATAGAATCAGTCTTTCTACGTTGATAGTCTGCATTTTAATTTAAAATGCAGACTCCTGGGTCCCACCCAGCCCACTGGAATGGTGTCTACAATCTGTATTTTAACAATCTCTCCAGGTGATTTTTTTTAAGATTCTATTTATTTATTTATTTATTTATTTATTTATTTATTTATTTATTTATTTTATTTATTTGAGAGAGAGCTAGAACAAGCATAGGGAGCAGCAGGCAGAGGGAGAAGGAGAAAAAGGCTCCCAGCTGAGCAGAAACCTGACATGGGGCTCAATCCCAGGATCCTGGAATTATGACCTGAGCCAAAGGCAGATGCTTAACTGACTGAGCCACCCAGGTGCCCCTCTCCAGGTGATTTTTATGCACCCTAAAGTTGAAATGCCAGGGAAGAAGGCCTCCCCAGATGGGAGCAGTTTCCTGTTCCGAGAGTAGAAGGAGCTGGTCTAAAGTTAAGGACAGCCTTCCACAAAGTTTCTCGAGACCCTGATGCTTCCAGCAGGTACTAACTCCACCTGCAGAAATAAAGATCAAAAGTCCCCTTCCAAGGATCTCAGCTCTTAGTTGTCATAACCATGTTTCAGAGTTCATCTCTGGAACGTAACCCTGGTTCCCATAAACAGTGCCCACTGTTGAGGAGCAAGAATTCCTGTCCCCTTCAAAGGTCCTTCTAGCTGGACTAAGAATCAAATTGACATGAGACATGTTAGTAGGAGAAAATCAAATTTAATAGTGTATGTAAGGGGAATCTATATAGGCATGTAAATTCCAAAGACAGTCAGGCAAAATGAGGTCTATATATCACCCTGAACTAAGGAGAAGAGGTAGGGGTCTGTGACTTCAGAGGATAGGAATGGAGGGCAATGAGAAAATGAACAGATGTTTGGTAATCTGATGTTTGCCCTGCTGTACAGATAGGTCACTCAGATAAAATTTACTCTGCTGATCACCTTTATTCTGGGAAAGACCCCCAATTCCAAATCTTCTATGTAGTTAAAGGAGGGGCAAAAGTTTCTCTTGAGGCCATAGGGTCTTGATTGCCTTGAGCTTAGAATAATCTTCATCCCAAAGTGGTCTATCTTGGGGCAGCCTGCCTCAGCCCCTACCTATTCCACTATGGAAACACAGGGGCAACATTAAAAGTTCAAGGATGCATGTTTGAATGGGCCGTAGCAGTGGCTCACCAAATTCACATTTCAAATTCAGAGGACCACTGGAGTTACTGGAACCAGCCAAGGAGGCCCACCAGCCTTGCAGAAAGCACCATTTCATGAGAACCAGCCATGAACCCAATACCCCACCTCATTCCCTAGGTTATCGAAGAGGAGGACAGGCTCCATGAAGGAGAGAGAGCATTTGACTTGTCCATCTCTAGTCCTCCAACACTGAGAGGCCTCCAACCACATCCCCCTGCGGGTCGTGGTAAGGTGACTGTCTGAACATTGCCAAGACCACCTGTCGTCACTACGGTCTGGAGAAGGGAGAAGGTAGGTGCAGAGTGAAGAGAAAGAGTACTCGGATATGGCATAGAGCAGCAGACATTGTTACCTGCTGGCATCAGGAAGATAAGGGAATATCCTGAGAATTGAGAGGAAACCAAATTGATAGCAGGGCTTGAAGTTCTTATACCATTAACAGAAGTCTTCAAGGTAGATGTCTTAGGGCGGGAGCTGAGGAAGGAGAGAAATGGGTCCAGCCTGAGCCCCATCCTCTCCATGGCAGGGGACTTGTGACAAAACCACAGCATTTGGGGGCACCTGGGTGGCTCAGTCAGTTGGACGTCTGACTCTTGATTTCAGCTCAGGTCATGATGTTGGGGTCATGAAATTGAGCCCACGTCAGGCTCCACACTCAGTGTGGAGTCTGCTTGAGATTCTCTCTCTCCCCCTCTGCCTTTGCCCCTCCTCCCACTTGTGCTCTCTCTTTCCCTCAAAATAAATAAATAAAATCTTTAGAAACATAACAGGGGCACCTGGGTGGCTCATCAGTTAAGCGTCTGCCTTTGGCTCAGGTCATGCTCCCTCGGTCCTGGATCGAGCCCCGCATCAGGCTTCTTGCTCAGTGGGTAGCCTGCTTCTCCCTCTCCTTCCCGCTCGTGCTCTCTCTTGCTCTCTCTGTCGCTATCTCTGTCTCACTCTCTCTCTCTCAAATGAATAAAATCTTTAAAACAAAAAACAAAAACGAAAACAAAAAAAACAGCAGCACCTGCAGGCCCTCCAAGCAAAAGAACCAATGGCAGTTTGCCATTAGAGAAAACCAAGAGAAGGGGTTCAACCTCCCCCTCCACTAATGTGGGTGTACTCACAAGTGAGGGTAAACTGTAATCAGCCAAAACTGGGGAAGTTCATATGGGCAATCTCCAGTGACGGGGGGTAACTGACTTATGGTCCCAGCCCAACACTCCGAAATTCGTCACTGTGTTCCATGGCTCACACCAAACCAGACTTCCCACAAGCCACTCCCACCCAATGGCTGGGTGCAGGATAGATAGTAATTTGGGGCTCATTCTTGTGATATGTGGGACTCCCCTGTGGGTGACCCTAGCTAGAGGACTCCTCAGTGGCCTTGCAGAACTTTTCTTAGAACCGGACTGACACCAAAGACGCCTCCACCCCGCCTCCCTCCCTCCCAACTCTCTTCCCCTCAGGTCAGAACTGTGTCGTGGTCTGCCAGCTCTTCTGGCCTTCTGCAGAGCTCTCCCCATTTTCTCTCACAGGCCTTTCCCCTCATACGTTTCTTCTCCCTATCTCGAGTGCCCATGCTAATGCCAATGAGTTTGCTCGTTTGGGGACAGTCTCAAAATAGAAGGTCTCTTCCCCATCCCAGCACTGGTGCAGAAGAGCAGAGGAGAAGGAGGGGTGTGCATGTGCGACAGACAAGCCACCTGTCAAGGAAAAATTGCACCAGAGTTCAACAGGCAAAGACGACTTTATTCAAGACTATTGCAATAGGGCAGGGAGATTGAACTCCACTTCAAGTACAACAGGGACATGTGGGGATCTCTAGCCAATGGGCAGGGTGAGGAATTGGATGGAAAATTACTAAGAAGAACTTGGTTAAGTAACAAGAGCAGAGGGGGAGCAATGTGATTAGTTACCAAGTGTGGGGGCTTCTCAATAAGCCAGTTTAACGAGATTCTTTGCTAAAACTGAGCTGGGCAGGCCAAAAACAGGCCAAGGACGACACCTCATTGAAAAGAGGGCTCAGAGGAGCCTGACTGAAGTTCGGGCAAGCGGGGAGTCCTTGCCTCACCCTGAGCCAAAATTCCAGCCCACCAGCCCACCAATTCTGGAGGGTTGGCAGGGGAGGGGGCTTGGAATTGAATGTGAATTGAAGTTTAAAACAAACAGGACTATCAACAGATGAATGGATAAAGAAGATGTGGCATACACACACACACACACACACACACACACACACACACATATATACAATGGAATACTATGCAGCCATCAAAAGAAACGAGATCTTGCCATTTGAAACGACGTGGATGGAACTAGAGGGTATTATGCTAAGTGAAATAAGTCAATCAGAGAAAGACAATTATCATATGATCTCTCTGATATGAGGAACTTGAGGGGCAGGGCGGGGGGTCGTGGGGGGTAGGGAGGGAAAAAATGAAACAAGAGGGGATCAGGAAGGAAACAAACCATAAGAGACTCTTAATCTCACAAAACAAAGTGAGGGTTACTGGGGGATGGGACGGTAGGGATAGGGTGGATGGGTTATGGACATTGGGGAGGGTTTGTGCTTTGGTGAATGCTATGAAAGGTGTAAGCCTGATGATTCATAGACCTGTACCCCTGGGACAGATAATAATAATAATGATAATGATAATAATAATAATAATAACAAAAAAACAGGACTGAGTCTGAACCGAAATGAAACAGTTTTCATAAGCTGATAGCTACTGCAAAATTTCAGAAGTGGACTGGGAATTGTTACGGGAGCCAGCCCTTCACCCCCAAGGGTCAGAGCGCAGCCGGTAGCATCACCAGACACCAGCGGGCACTCGAGAAATGAGATTGAAAGAAATGCCGAGCACGGCCTGTGCAGGCTCCTCAGGAAAGCGTTTCCCGCGTGGCAGGAAGAATAATGTCCCCCAAAATGTTCGATGACTGACTGCTGCGAGCTGCTGGGTACTGCAGCAGGGGAAACAGGTTTCAGGAGCCCTGAGAATGAGCACCACCTAGTGGAGGGAACATGTACACACAGAACCCAGATGAAAGGTGAGCCTGTAGTGCCGGCAGGAGGTTCCGAAGGTTTGGAGGGACAGTAACGGGCCCGCCTGAAGAGTGCTCATGGCTCCTACAGCACTTTCCCCCACAGGCAGAAAACGTTCCGCGCCCACAAAGGCTCTGGGGAATCGGTGATCCCCCAGCCCTAGGAAGAAGGCTTGAACCCAGGAAGCAGCCAAATCATGGGGTGCGGACGGACGGTGTGCGGTGTCTGTGTGAAAGATGAAACTTCACTTGCCCTGATGGGGGCGCCACAGACGGAACCAGAAACTCCTGAGAAACGGGGCTCTGATGAGGAACCACACAGCCAGGTGCGGCAACCGCAGCCTAGAAAGCTGCAGGCTTGGGCTCCAGGATAGCACCTCCGGGCGGGGCAGGGCAACCAAAGAGTGGGGCACACTTTACTGGGCGCGTCCTGGGGCATCTAGAACCCCACAGTCCGAAACTTACCTTCGTATTGAAGTTAGCACATCCGTGCAAATCGGCATCAAATTTAGGTTCCAAACTGCAACTGGATTCTGATGTTTGAAGTGAAATGGGGATAATCATAGCACCTGCCTCAGTGGGGCTCTTGGGTGCCTAAATGAGGTACAACAGCCATTCCTGCTCTAACGCTTGTTTTGAAAACGGAATTGGACCCGATGCAATTGATATAGTAGGGGGGCATTAGAGGCTTACCCAAGCTGCGCGTTTGATTATGCAACTCATCCACTCAAAGTACTAGGTGAACTCAGAAAACCGCACCTGGCTGAATGGAGCTACGTGGGAGCACACAAACCTAGCACACACCCCGCATATGTGCCAGCGACCCCCGCAGACCGCGTGCTGTGTGCCTCGCGCAGCCGCATGGTGCTCCTGCTGTCCCTCCCACTGCAGGGAACTCTCCTTCCACTTCCTCACAAGAACCCACACGCCTGCTTCCACAACCTAACCTCAGGTCTGTGACAAAGGGAAAAGCTCTACCTGTATTTATTTCTTCATCATTTATCATGTGGAAAACTGTGCTACCATTTTCATTAACCTTTTTATTTGTATGTATCATTGAGGTTTTTGAGTCTGTGTCCTGAACCCCACTTCCCATAAGCCTTGTGCTTGCAGTTTTGCTGGGTATTGTGATTTTTAGGAACTAGACGTATGTTATAGAACTGAGTGCATAAGTAACTACTGTTACGATCATAGTAACAATTATTATTGAACTCTGGTGCTTGAATAACACTTGCCTTTTTTTTTTCAAAGTTCTTTCCCAATTATGAATTGACTTTATCCTCATGCTTTGCTTGTGGATTATTTTTCTGATTATACATAAAAGAAAATACAAAGCCAGAGAAGTAACTTCCCCAATATCACACTACCAAGTCTCAGCTGAAAAAGACCTGTTCCTTGTCTTTAAATTTCTTAAAGAAAAAAAAAAGCAGATATTACTTGTAAAACCTACGTCCAAACACTATAAAGCAAAATGTACATCAGAGCATGGCCAGTTTGGAGACAAAGGTGGATAGGAGAGAGGGCAGTTCATCACAAAAGAATCCTTGAAGAGGTGACTTAGGAATGTGGAAAAAGAATGGGCGGAAAGAAGAAAGTTGCAGGATGGAGACAAATCAGTGGAGAGCAGGGGTCGCAAAGTCAGATGCCAATGGGGGCCACGCACACAACAGGAATGGATGAAATGCTCCAGGTGTGAATGGTAGAGAAGGGTGGGAAGCTGCAGTGACTCAGGTCTCACTGGAGGGGTAGCCTCTGGGGACCACTGACCTATTTGTCCCACGCCTACAGAGTGGATCAACATCTGATTTTTTAAGAGAAGGAGAAAAATTCAGATTTTATATGACATTTCTAGGTTGGGAGGTTTTTTTCATTTTCATTGTGGTCTCAACATCAACCGTTTTCTAAACATTGGCAACCAATTCAAGTATTCTAAGACACTCCTCAGGCCAAAGTCACACACCTACAGATATGGCCAGTAGGCTTCCAGTATTCCACCTCTGATGAGAGATGCCGCTCAGGGCTTGGAGCCCCAAGCAAAGAAGTCTGAACGATGATGGACACAAAATATGTTATTTATTGTCAATTTCTGCAAAGACACATTTAAGCAACAAAATATACATTTGTCGACCTTTTAGAATTTGTTTTATACATTAACAAATACAATGTGCTACCATAGCAATAAATTAAATGTACATTATTTACATTACTTAGGCAGTCAGGGTCTACGAATCACCTCCTCAAGAAGAGGAAAGAAAGAAAAGTCATCATCACACGGATCATCATTTCCGAGCTACACATCTTAGGTTCTATCACACAAAGGGATCTCTTCACACTAGAACATCAGCACTCCCCGGACCGGAGTGTGGAAGGGAAAAGCCCGTGACAGGGGAGCACTGGCATACATGCTAAGGAGCGGGAAGGAGGAACTGACCATTACAAGTGGAAATATTACAAAATCAAAGATGATGGCCTTTAAATTCCAGTCTTCCAGCCAAACACCCTCTCCGCAGGGCCGGTAAGGCACAGGACAGAGCCATTGCCCCAACAGCCTCTCACCAGGCAGGGCTCCACCACCGTCCTTGGCCCTAGTGGGGGTGGTCTCCTTCCTCCCAAAGGGGCAGATGGCCCGGCCGAAAGGAGGGAGATGTGGGGTTGGGGTGGGCCAGGGGCTAGTAGTAGAACAGACAGCAGAGCTTATAGAAGGTCCCTTGGCAGCCTTGGCAAACTCCACTGACCCACTCTCACCTTGGAGAAAGGAAGCTAGACGCTCGGGGAGGAGCTGTGGGTCCCCTGCCAGCCACCTACCTGACCCCTGGCCATTCTGCCACAACAACCTGTCTCTGTTGACTCAGAATCAAATGGGGAAAGTAGTGTTTGCATTGGCACCTTAACCAGTCAGGGTAAGAATGTGACTCTGGCTCTCGTCCCACCTCGGCACGGGACCCTACGCTTTTATTAACCACTTCTGTTTATGGATCAGAGAGAACAGAGTTTTCTTTTACCACTTTTCTTCTGAATTTAAGAAGGGGAAACTGAGGGCTCGCTACCTGCACTGTCCTGGCCTCCACCCCCATTACAGACCAGAGCTGAAGAACTGAGGTTACCAGGTACGGTCCACTAAAATCTCTTTCTCCCCTCATTTTCTTTGCTCAAGCCACATCCAAAACCCCTGGGCCCTCCCTGGAAAACTGAGCATATATCCCCCCTGATGAAGAGACTGAGGTCCCACCTTGACCGCGGACAGCTCCCAACCAGGGCCCAGGCACTAGGTGGCTGGCTCCTCCAAAACTCAGGGCCCCAGCAAACCGCAGCCACCTGTTCAACTGACCATGTAGGTGGTGCCGAAGTGCTATGCCACTCGTGGGCTGTGTGACCTCCAGTGAGCATGTCGCCTCAGTGGGGCTGAGGTTTCTCAGCAGGATGAGGGTATGGATGGATTAGAAGTCCAAAGGGGCCCGGAAGGCTTGGACATCAAGATGATGCCAACAAGGCTGGACCATATAATAGGTTTCACTCGTTTTCATTCATTCTTTCTTTTCCCTTCATTAGAAACTCTAGCTCCGATCTCTCTCAAGCTTGTTCTGCATCTGTTGTTAAGCATCACTGAGCAGAGGCATCTGCGTGCCCTGCAAAGCCTGACCAGTATAGTTTCTTCAGTGAGTCAGGCCCTTCCCAGAGGCAGAGGTGTGTCCAAGAAACACTTCTCCTGTGTCCAGATCACCAGCAGTGCCTCAAATACAAGCATGAGCACCGTCAGGATGAGTCTGGTCCCAGAGACCAAGGAAACTCGAGCAAATCTTTGAGCCCCAAGAGTGGGCGCAGCAATAAAAGGAAACTTTGGGCCAGAGCAGATGCAAGAGGATATGGGGGAAGCAGCCTTTAGGAACCCAAGCTGCCCGCCCCATGGTCCAGAGGGGTGACATGAGGCTGCCCACTCCCTGTCATCCTCCTCCTCCTCAGCCCTAGGGCCTCGGGGGGCCAGTCATGTGTACTCCAGAAACCATAGATGGGCTGGGCTTTCTAGAGAAGGCAAGACAGGACCCAGAGAGAGGGACATTTCAGACCCTGCCCAGCACACCCTCCAGTAGCAAACAGAAGGTAGAAACCACTTCTCAGGTCTGTTTTGTAGGGCGCATGCCTGTGCCTCCCAGTGTCCCTGGACACACCCAGCCATCCTGGCCCCTGGCTCAGACGGAGGGCCAGGGCCCTTGCAGGGGGTGGGGGCTGCAGAAGGAGCAGCCGGAGTGGAGGAAGGCAGGTATGAGGTTCCCAAAGGAGGTATGAGGACAGGGTGGGGACAACCTGGGAACTCCAGAGGACCCCAGACCACAACACAACACAGCATAACCACCCAGCGGCTGTCAATACCAGCTACCCAAGAAGCAAGCCAGAACCTGGAACAGTTGGTTTGGTGTTTTTTTTTTTTTTCTTTTAAATGCAGTTTGACCTTTCCAGTTCCTTCAGAAAGCCAGCCAACAGAACACTGCCAGAATCCACAGACCTCATTCCAACAGTGGGCGCTGCTACAGGGATTTTTAATAAAAGCTAAACAGGCGTTTGTTGACCTTCTCACTGGAAGAAATTTTGCTGGACTAGTATTTTAAGTAAACACATTTCCCAAATAGCGTGAGGGGAGAGGTCCACCCAGCCTGCAAACGGGATCCCACAATGTCCACATGAATGAGAGACAAAAGATCAAGGTTTCGCTCTAATGGCAAATGCAATGGGGAAACTGTCACATCAGTCAAAAACAAGTATGACACTGACTTGGGATTGCTTTGACTTCAGAATAGGCCCAGATCCCAATGCAGACAAAACATGTGGTAGAAAGCCATGTCACCTGCATGGAAGCAGGAGCCCCGCCTGAGGTCCTGGGGCTATCCCGTGTTACAGGGCCCCACGCACCTGAAGCACCAGCACCCCCAGGGCTCCGTGGAGGACACCCTGCCCTACCCTCCACGGGGGCCAGGCTGCAGAAGTGACTTTCCACGCTGCAGATGGGGATGGGTGCGATGCAGGGAAAGGGGGGCTGCTCCCGAGAGTGAGCTGGCTCTGGCCAAGGGGGCAGGTGGGAGGCAGCCTCTGAACTACCTCCAGCTGGGGCCCACGTCATAAAAATCCCACCAACATGACCACCGCCTCCAGACCCACAGTTGAAGGGGATCAAGGGACAAACCAGGCCAAAGGACACAGCAGCTGGAAAGAGCCCTCAAGGTAGCCCTGAGTCCCCCCCTCCCCAGATGCCAGGAGCAGAAATCACAGAAGGATGTCCCCCTTCCTCATGCCTAGTCCACACACTGACCAAAGCGGACAGGTCACCCCCACCTCACCTCCCCAGCCCTGACCTCAGTGGTGGAATGAGGCAACTCTTCCACAAGCATCCACCACCAGCGGGGGGCTGATCCCAGCCCAGCCAAAGCCCCAGAGCACAGCTCGCCAGGTTGCTCTTCCTGAATTCTTTCCTGCTTGGGGCTGCCCACCCCTCCTTGGGGAAAACACCTGCTCCGAGGGGAGAGACTGGCCCAGGGCTTGTCCCACAGCAATGATGTGGGGCCCCCTCCACACACGCGCAACCAGTGCCCAGGACACACTGGCCACAGGGCCAGAGTCAGTGCTGGGCCCGGGGTCAGCAGATGGGCTAGAAAGCAGCCCCCAGCACAGAAGCACAAAGGTGTGGGAGCAACACTGCTGATTCCTATCACGACACCTTGGAGGACAGCTACGAATCTTGGTTCCTGGAAAAGTGGTCCCTCCGCCACCACTAAATGGATGCGCTGTGCCTAACCCCCCCCCCCGTGGCACTGTGCTGGCGGCCTCCGCACCCCACCTCACCGCTTTCTGCCCCTCCAGTCTCTGACCAAGTCCCCAGGGCCCAGATCCCCCCCGTGCCCAACTCTTTCCTCTGTGAACAAAACAAGACGACGGATGGGCCAGACGCACATCACACGGGCGGTCAGGAGCAGGAGGAGGCTGGAGGAAGGAGGCCTTGTCCAGACAAGGAGAGTGCTCACAGGGTCTTGGCTAGGGGACAGGCAGGACGGTGGCCAGATCGGGGACAGACAGCTGGTCTGGTGGGCAGGTGGCTGGTGGGGCAGCAGAACTGTGACGGTCAGAGTAGTGGCTGGCACCCCCAAAGTGCTGGAATAGGAGCCTTCTCCGAGACAGAATCAGGACTTCCCTGGAGGAGAGAAGGAGGGACAGGATGACCAAACACAGCGTAAGGAAGGGAAGAACGTGTGCCTGTGGGAACAATCCACTGAATGGGCTTGGGACACGAGGAGCCAAAGACAGGGGTTCCAGACATTAGGCAGCGTGAGCAGCTGGGCATAAACACCAATGTGGTGAACAGAGCGGGGTGAAGGTGAGTGTCAGAGCTCCCACTGTCTCTTCTGCTTTTTCACAGCTCGGGTTTATAGAAAGTGGGCAGAACTCTGGCCCCACTTGGTTCCAGCTGTGACTCATCCCCCATGCCAGGGAGAGGGCTGGAAATGCAAATGGCTCTCTAGCAACTTTACCAGCAGGGTGTCAGGCCTTGACACGGGGCAAACTGGAACCAGGCCCTGCTCTGCTGAAAACCACACACCCCCTGAGCTGAGAAGCCCTCCCTCGGGGCATCCAGAGGACGCTGAGGGGGCGGGGCGTCTCTGAACATGCAGCGAGGACGCACTACAGCCCAGCGCCCAGGCCCAAAACACAAGGAGGGAAAGGCTACCAAGAACAGGGAGACAAGGGGACAAACGGAGGAATCCCCTGTCCAAGGGAGGAAGGCGAGCTCTGGGCTACGGCCCGTCTGCCTGCTGGAACCTGTCTCCTCCCAGGGCAGGGAGACCGACTCAGGGAGTCTGGCCCGATCGTACCACGCAACCCTTGCATCCGCACCCGAGGCCAGCTGCAGTCCCCTCCATCCAGACCCGGCCCCATCACAGGCGTTTCAGGGAAGAGGTGAGCGGCCCTCCCCAGCCCAGGCTCCCTCCGGTGTTCTCAGGCTAGCAGGCCACGAGGACCCTGATCTTAACGAGGACACACCTCCCCTCGTGGCCACAGCAGGACAAACACTTGACCCACCTCTGACAAGCGAAGGACTCCTCTTTCAATTAGTGACCCTGTTTCAAGAAAAACCCATACAAGAGTTTTAAATAACTAGACAACATAATCCCCACTGACTGCAGCCTCTGTGCGCTTGGCTCCCAGCTCTCGGGTGAGCTAAGGAAGGGACGTGAGGTCCCAGGAGCCAAGAGTTCCCAGCTCACAGCTGTGTGTGTCCAAGGGTGCGACGCTAACACAGGAGGGGTGGCGGAGGTGGCCAATACCCCGAGGCCAATGCCTGCACCATGCGAGGACTGTAGCATCACCCCCAGATCTGACCAGAACCTTCCTCCTCCCAGGGGCTGTGTGAAGCACCCCTTCCTCCGGTCCCCAGGAAGGACAGCTGGCTTTGGGAGGGGGTTGGAAGGTGGGATACGGGCCCCCCCACCCTCGTGCCCCTAATTCTTACCGCACTAGAACTGGCATGGCTGAGCTTATCAAAGCGGAATTTCAGGTTTGACCTCGGGGAGTTTCTGCTTTTGGCATCTAGGAAAGAGAGAAGAGTCCTTGAAAGGCAGGTGGGGCTGCAGAGGTCACCAGTGCTGGGGGCGGTGGGGGGGGGGGCTCCTCCGTCCGCTAGGCGCTCCAGCTGACCTGCAGCATTTTATCAGAGTCAGCACTCAAATCTTTAGAAGTTTTTAGAAATGTGAGCAAGTTCCTAAACCCAGGCATTTTTTTAAATTAAATTACAGAAGCTTAAAATTCAATAAATGATATTCATCAAAGATAATAAATACTCAAAAGTCCTCGCTCCCTAATTATTGCACTACATTTTACTACTGTCGGCTGTCATGGGGTCACTTCGGTCCGTGGCGTCTGTCTGGCCTCCCCCGGCTCGGCAGCGCACTGCGGGCCGGCACTCAGCCGTGACCGAGCCCCCCCAGCAGGGAAAGCAGCGGACGCTCCAAAATCAGGAATTGACTTACTGTTTCATTGTCTAGGCTTCAACCAATGAAAAAAATGTTAAAGAAAAGACGGATGAGATTTGAAAATGCGTCGCGCCTGCAGCCATTACACTAGGACTGGCTCAAACACCAGCGTCAGTTCTCGTCCGGCCCTCGAGAGCTAGGACGTGATTCAGCAAAGAAGTGGCTTCCATCCTGACGAAATCACGATCGTCAGTTGTGTCAGAACTACACCTTGCTGGGGGCGCCTGGGTGGCTCAGTCAGTTAAGCGGCTGCCTTCGGTTCAGGTCATGCATGATCCCGGGGTCCTGGGATCGAGCCCCATGTAGGGCTCTCTGCTCAGCGGGGTGTCTGCTTCTCCTCTCTCCCTGTCTGCCTCTCTGCCTACTTGTGATCTCTCTCTCTCTCTCTGTCAAATAAATAAATAAAATCTTAAAAAAAAAAAGAACTACACCTTGTTGGTCCTCTGCTACTTTCAGTCATCCACAAATACAGAGGTTAGATAAACAGCAATCAGGGTGCTTGGTGAGAATCAACTGGCAATATGGGATTTAGAATAAAGAATTCTAATGCATCGTTAACTATATCAGTACACGAGCGTGTGCACACATGTGTGTGTGTGCCACCAGAGAGCTGAGCATGGAACATGACCAGCACACCCCGGGCAGGGGGGTCGCTCGGCTTTCTGGCTTTCCTCTGCCCGTGGGAGTCTGCAGGTCAGTGCGCTCCAGCCAGAGGCCGCTGGCTTCCTCCTGGTGCTTCAGACGAGGGGTTCCAGCCAGCACCGTGAGTAGCTCTCAGTCGGACCTGCCAATCCCCTCTCAGGGCCCCGGGCGCCCAGGTGTGACATGACTGATGGTGAGGGCATCAGAGACCATAGACGCCTGGACATCAGCCCCCCCCCCGCCGCGCTTGGGGGCCCATGTCTCCCCAAATGAGCCAAGCAGCTTTCAACAGGTTCCCAGAGGTCTGCAGACTGACCCGGGTCCTGCGGGTCCCCAGCACGGCCTCTGTGAGGCTGGCGGCAGGAGCCGTCCAGAGGTTCAGTACTGAGTGGGAGAAAGGGTGGAGGGCAGCCCACCGTGTGGTACAGGAAGCCCGGGAGGGGGTCCCCAGGCCCCTTCGAGGTCCCCTTGTGCCCTGGGTGACCTTCAGCAAGTGGCCGACCCTCTCGAAACCTCCTGTTACTCAGAACCCTATTTGCTTTGGTATTTATTTAATACCAAGTAGAAGCCAGTCTTGGTTACAAATGCTTTCACTCATTCCTTCAATATTCAATTAAGACTTATTTTTTAAAAAATCAGGGCATTTACATTAGAACAAGGAGTCTGGGCGTTTGGGGGTTTTACAGATGCGGAGACTGAGGCTCAGAGAGGTGAGCCTGTCCCTGCCCCAGCCAGGACGGGAAGCCAGCTCTGCGGCCACCCAGCACAGGGGCTGCGTGAAAGGAAGCCCGGGAATGGAATCTCTCTGTGTTTCTGTCATCAGAGCCGAGTTTCTCAGCCTCAGCTAATGGACAATTTGGGCCAAAAAAATCCTTTCTTGTGGGGGCTGCTCTGTCCTTTTTCAGACAATTAGCAGCATTCCTGACCTCTACCCATCAGATGCCAGCAGCACACTCTCCTTCCAAGATCATGAAAACCAGAAATGTCTCCAGATACTGTTAAATGCACCCTGGGGAACAGGATGCCCCGGGTCGAGCACCATTAACTACTGCTTTTGTTTTATTCCTGTTATTTAACCTAACAAATATTTAGGTTAACAGTTCTAAGTCTCTGACGTCTGTCAGTTCTTCTAATCTTCACATAACCAACCACACGAGGTGGGAACTATTCCGCTCCCTCCATCTTTCCTTGGGGAAACTGAGGTACAGAAAGCCCCCCCCATAACCTGCCTAATGCCACATCACTTTTTTTTTTATTTTATTTTTATTCTTTGCCCAAGGGGTACAGGTCTGTGAATCATCAGGCTTACATCTTTCACAGCATTCACCAAAGCACAAACCCTCCCCAATGTCCATAACCCATCCACCCTATCCCTACCCTCCCACCCCCCAGTAACCCTCAGTTTGTTTTGTGAGATTAGGAGTCTCTTATGGTTTGTGTCCTTCCCCATCCCATCTTGTTTCATTATTTTTCCCTCCCTACCCTGCCTCTCAAGTTCCTCATATCAGAGAGATCATATGATAATTGTCTTTCTCTGATTGACTTATTTCGCTCAGCATAATACCCTCCAGTTCCATCCATGTCGTTGCGAATGGCAAGATTTCGTTTCTTTTGATAGCTGCATAATATTCCATTGTATATATATACCACATCTTCTTTATCCATTCATCTGTTGATGGACATCTAGGTTCTTTCCATAGTTTGGCTATTGTGGACATTGCTGCTATAAACATTCGGGTGCACGTGCCCCTGAGGAACACTACCTTTGTGTCTTTAGGATAAATACCCAGTAGTGCGATTGCTGGGTCGTAGGGTAGCTCCATTTTCAACTTTTTGAGGAATCTCCATACTGTTTTCCAGAGTGGCTGCACCAGTTTGCATTCCCACCAACAGTGTAGGAGGGTTCTCCTTTCTCCACAACCTCGCCTACATCTGTCATTTCCTGACTTATTGATTTTAGCCATTCTGACTGGTGTGAGGTGGTATTTCGCTGTGGTTTTGATTTGTATTTCTCTGATGCCGAGTGATGTTGAGCACTTTCTCATGTGTCTGTTGGCCATTTGGATGTCTTCTTTGGAGAAATGTCTGTTCATGTCTTCTGCCCATTTCTTGACTGGGTTATTTGTTTTATGGGTGTTGAGTTTGAGAAGCTCTTTATAGATTTTGGATACTAGCCCTTTATCTGATATGTCATTTGCAAATATCTTCTCCCATTCTGTCAGTTGTCTTTTGGTTTTGTTGACTGTTTCCTTTGCTGTGCAAAAGCTTTTAATCTTGATGAAGTCCCAATAGTTCATTTTTGCCCTTGCTTCCCTTGCCTTTGGTGAGGTTCCTAGGAAGAAGTTGCTGCGGTTGAGGTCGAAGAGGTTGCTGCCTGTGTTCTCCTCGAGGATTTTGATGGATTCCTTTCTCACATTGAGGTCTTTTATCCATTTTGAGTCTATTTTTGTGTGTGGTGTCAGGAAATGATCCAGTTTCATTTTTCTGCATGTGGCTGACCAGTTTTCCCAACACCATTTGTTGAAGAGACTGTCTTTTTCCCACTGGACATTCTTTCCTGCTTTGTCGAAGATTAGTTGACCATAGAGTTGAGGGTCCATTTTTGGGTTCTCTATTCTGTTCCACTGGTCTATGTGTCTGTTTTTGTGCCAGTACCATACTGTCTTGATGATGACGGCTTTGTAATAGAGCTTGAAATCTGGAATTGTGATGCCGCCAACTTTGCTTTTTTTTTTCAACATTCCTTTGGCTATTCGGGGTCTTTTCTGGTTCCATATAAATTTTAGGATTATTTGTTCCATTTCTTTGAAATAAATTGCTGGTATTTTGATGGGGATTGCATTAAATGTGTAGATTGCTCTAGGTAGCATAGACATTTTCACAATATTTATTCTACCCATCCATGAGCATGGAATGTTTTTCCACTTCTTTGTGTCTTCCTCAATTTCTTTCATGAGTACTTTATAGTTCTCTGAATACAGATTCTTTGCCTCTTTGGTTAGGTTTATTCCTAGGTATCTTATGGTTTTGGGTGCAATTGTAAATGGAATTGACTCTTTAATTTCTCTTTCTTCTGTTTTGTTGTTGGTATATAGAAATGCAACTGATTTCTGTGCATTGATTTTATATCCTGACACTTTACTGAATTCCTGTATAATGCCGCATCACTCTTAAGTGGCAGGTCAAGGATTTGGACTCAAGCTCCACAGTCCTGCACTTGCCCCCACACGATGCCACCCTCCTCGAGGGCCAAACAACAAGGCTCTGATTTCTGGGTGACGGCGCCCCACAGAAACTACCATGCACACCCCCTCACATGCCAACCCTCCCCCCCTCCCCAGAGCCGTCGCCTCGTATTCTGCCTGCCCACAGGGATCCCAGAAGCCCCAAAGGCCCAGATTCTTTGCTCCCCCTGAACCCTGCACTGAGCAGATTTTTACCTCCTTGACATCTCTTGAATCGACATCCTTCTCCATTGCTCCAGACAGTCCCCACCCACAGCCCAGCCACCCCTTCCTGCCCACCGTGACCCCTCATGGATCTCCCTCCCTGCGTCCACCTGCAACGCTCACCCCACTTCATACCCTTGCACTTGTCACGGCCATCACTGTGGCCCAGGTGGCCGGCGTTGGGGATGGGGTGAGGCAAAAGGGCCTCCGCTTTCAAATCCCAGCTCCTCTACCAAATCACTGAACTTCTGGAGCCTCGGTTTCCCCGTGAGTCAGGCGAAAAGAGCAGTCCATGAACAGATGGAGTGAGCTAGCAGAGCTCAAGGGCCTAACACTCGGGGGCTGGAGCGGAAACCGCGTGGTGCGGTGTGGCTGCGGCTCAGGTCCACCAACAGTGGTCACAACACAGCCCCTGCCCCCCCCCCGGCCACAGGGCGCACAGCCCCAGATGCCACTGACCTGTAGGACTCCGGTTCATGATGATCGGGGTGGCAGCGGCCCCCAGGCTGGGGCTCTCGCTGCTCGGGGACGGGCTGTAGACAAACACCTCCTGCTTGAAGGGCGAGGTGGTGGACGGCTGGCTGCTCTGGGGAGAGAGGCCGGGTGAGTGAGGCCAGCTCGTCTCAGTGGCCCCAGGGGGGCCAGTGCCACAGCAGGCCTGACACCGTCATTGCCTCCCACTTTCCACGTGGACCTGCTCTGTCTTTCTGCTGCCCCCAGAGGTGCCCCTGACCCTCTCCTCTCCCGCCAGGACCCCCATTCAGTGTGCCCTCTGGCCCTCTGCTACTGTTCGTGTGTCACTCCTGGGGGGGTAGAGACAGCTGACTGGCCCACCTCTTGCATGTTTCCTAACTTTTCCACCCCCTCCCCCCGGAGCCTGGATGGGGCTCTACCCACAGCAACTAGTTCAATGCACACAACGGGGGTCTGGCTGGGCCCAGGGAGCCCCTCCCTGCTCCCCAGGCTCAGAGGGAGTCACACCTACCCCGCTGTCACACTCCTCCATGGCCTCCCCCTCCCCCGCCGTGCTGCTGAAGCTGCTGGTGCTGGAGGACGAGCGGGAGATGTTGGCTCGGCCATTCTCCTTCAACTTTATGAAGGGCCTGTGGGAACAGGAGCGGGACAGGCCTGGTCACTCACCGAGACCAGCCCCCCACCCCCCCAGGGAGGGCAGACCTGGCAGAGACTTGAGCTTGTCCCTTGCCCCCTGGCTCCTGGCTTTTGTGTTCCACAGACAGTGCATTCCAGGGCTCCAAGGGGCTCAAGCCAGCCCTGCCCCCACCCTCACTCTCTTACTTCTCCTTGTTGGGGCAGATTTCTGGAGAGCTGGGGTTGGATGAGGCCTCAGACTTTATCTCTTGAGAAGAGTGTGCACCATCCGGGGTCTTGGGGTTGCTGGATGCACTGTCACTAAGGAAAGAGGAATAAAGAGGGGTGAGGCCATGGAGCCAGCCCCTAAGCCCCCATCCCACCCCCAGGCCCGAGACAGGCCCAACCAGCTCTCAGCACCACAGGGCCTGTGGGGTCACAGCACCCCCTGCCAGAGCACAGCCACCAGGACCTCGGTTCCCCTGAGCCCCACTCAAGCCACAGCGGACAACAGGGGTTTCTGCTCCCTAGGGGCTGCTCGAGGCTCCTAGGCGGGTCAAGAGCAATCGAGCAAGAGTCCTGGCTGGATGCCCCCAAGTCCACACCCACTCCCCAACCACGCTGGCCATCCCACCTGGCAGGGCTCTAAGTCAAGAAGGGGAGGGCCTATGACACGCACTCCCACAGCAGGGAAATAACCCAATGCACGTGGACTCCGTGGCCAGAGGGTCCGTGGCTGGCAGGGTCACCGTGCCTAACACCCTTCACACAGACCACAGCACAAGCTCCCAGGTGGCTGGGAAGGGCATCTTGGCAAACGGACTACTTTTGGCCAAGGGCTCAAGGGCTTCCTTCTCCTGGAGTTTAACAAAGACCAGGTATTGACGCCCATAATTTGTCCTGTGCCCCTGCTCGGGGCAAGGGGGCCTTGTCCTCAATGCAATTTCTATAGCTTTACTGACATACGATCCACACAGAATTCACCCACTAAAAGGGTCTAATTCAGTGGGTTTTAGTCTATTCACAGAGCTGTGCAACCATCACCACTATCTAATTTTAGAACGTTTTAGACCCCTTAAAGAAACTCCAGACCCGCTCATCACCATTCTCTGTCTGCCCCTCCCCCAGCACCGGAGACTACGAATCAACTTTCCGTCTCTCTGGATTTGCCCATTCTGGACAGTTCATACGGACGGGATCACATGACCTGCTGTGGTCTTTGTGACTGGCTTCTTTCACTCAGCATGGTCTTTTCAAAGTTCATCTAAGTTGTAGCACTTATCAATACTTTACTCCTTTTTATTGCAAAAAAAAAATCCCATTTTCCAGTTACACCACATTTTATTTATCCCTCCACTGAGCCATGGGCATCTGGATCATTTCCACTTTGGGCTATTATGAGTAATGCTGCTAGGAACATCTGTGTGCTAGTTTTCATGCCGACATATGTATTCTTTCTCTCGGGGGCAGACCAGGAACAGAACTGCTGGGTCATATGGTAACTCCGTGTTTACTCTCTGAAGAGCTGCCAGGCTGTTCTCCAAAGCAGGTGCATTAGTTTCCACTCGTACCAGCAAAGCCTGAGGATTCAAATTTCTTCATTGCCGACACTTGTCATTTCGTGTCTTTTTGATGACAGCCATCTCAGAGGTGTGAGTGCCTCAGTGCACTTTTAATGAGGGGGCTAATGACCTCCTAACTGTTCCCCCCGAGCAGGGGTTTGGGCCCTGGTGTAGGGCTTCTCTGCACGTCCGCCATGGCAGACCCTCCCTCCTGGAATTTCTCCTCTCTAGGCTTTCTCCTTGTCGTCCTTCCCTTTCTCCCCTTGTCCTGAGACACTGGTGTTCCCCAGGCATTCTACACATTCCCTTGGGGGGTTGCATTCGTTGATCCATCTCAAACACCACCTGTGCACCAGTGACTCCCTTCTGCAATCAAGGCCTCACTCCTAAGCTCAAGGCCTGCCTTCTCACCACTCAAAATTCTGCACATCTCTACTAGGTAGGCTGTAAGGACTCTCACAAGTACAGGTTCCAAACAGAGTTTTTCATCCCCCTCCATGAACCTGACCTTCACCCTGCATGCCCGGGCTCAGGGGCTGGTCCCACCACTATCCAGGGCAGCAACCTGGAAGTCAACCTAAATGTCTCCCTTTTCCTCACAAGGCTGTAAGCTTCTAGAAGGCGGGTTTGTGGCTTCTGAAGTTCTTTCCTGAGCACAGAGCCCAGCAAGTAGCAAGCACTCAAACGTGGCTTGCTGAATTAAACAGCAAGTGGGAGCACCGTTAAAGGACAAGAAAGACAATTAGTAAGAACAGGTTAAGGTTGATGCAATATGAAAGCTGCTTTTAACAAAAAAGAAAACATTCTAGAAGCCCTAAGGACAGTTCAGGGTACTGTCTGGCCGGATCAGGGAAGGCTTCCGTAAGAGCGAACGTCTGAGTGAGCATTGGGAAAGGAGGTAAAGTAAGAAAAGAATCCAAGCAACGTTTCTAGTTTCGGTCCAGATGCGACACAGACAGTTCTGGAAAGTCCCGAACAGAGCCTGACCAAATCTGCCGCAGTGGACAGAGTGGAGGGAGTGAGCAGGATGTGCAGGGGCCCAAAGTGCAGACCAAGCCTAGAAGGAAGCCCCTTGGAACTGCGCAAAGCCCTCCCCAAGGTTGGGCATCTGGCAGCAGTGGCGGGACCCACAGACCCACGCTGGACAGTTACCATCGCGTCCGGCCGTCCCCTTGGCCTTCGGAGCCTGTGTGCAGCCGGGGGAAGAGCCCCGACCGCCGCTTGATGGGGCTCCGCGACTGGTTCTTCGCCGCCGCCGCTGCTGCTGCCGCCGCCACTGGAGGCTGCCAATGAAACCACCAAAATGAGCGCCCACAGCCCACCCCGGACGCCAACACCTTCCTCTCACCCCCCTTTTCGGGTCTACAAACAGCTCCTGCAACCCCCGAGTCTAGAGGAGATCCCAGAAAATAGGGAGGCGGCTGGGGAGGCTAGGATCTACCCAACAGGAGCTGAGACCCCGAGACTCCAGCCACAGCAGCCTGTTTCCCTGTGTTCCTGAGCCAACACTTGTGGCCCCACGTAACAATCACCAAAGACCAGAATTCTTGGAGGAACAGGAGTCAGGGCCACTGTAAAGAGAGCCCAGCATACTGAGGTCGGGATGGTTCGGGGGGTCTCAGACTGAGAACCACACAGCTGAGGGGGTCCTGGGAATGACCTGGTCCAACCTCTCACTTTACGGCTGAGGAAGATGAGGAGCCAAAGGGCGAGGGGATTGGGTGAAGGTCACAGAGCAAATCGCTGGCAGGACAAGGACGAGAGCCCAGGGCTCTGACTCTCCATCCATTCCTCACAAATAAAGGGGGTGCAAGCCAGGCATCTCAATAACAAGACAGAACAAGAGCAGCAAAGCCATGTCCACAGGCCAGGGGAACCCGCCAAGAATGTGGCTCTGTGTCCGCACATGCGCGGGCATGAGCATGGGGGATGAGCACGTGTGGGGGGATGAGGAAGGGGAGACTGCAGTCAGTCGTTCTTCAGGGCCCACCGGGCCTCTAAAGCAGGCCCCAAATTCTGCCGTTTGTGTGCTGTGCAACCGTGGGTGAGATACCAGACTCTCTGGGCCCCAGTCTCCTCATCCACAGAACAGGGATAACTGTCCCACCCTGCTCCTTTCACAGACCTTCTGGGTGGAACAAGATAACAGCTATGAAAATATTTGGTAAGTTCAATGAATTATGTAAGATCACTTATAACACTAATCATGAGTATCAAGGTGGGTGTATTCTTTTTTTTTTTATTCTTTGCCCCAGGGGTACAGGTCTGTGAATCATCAGGCTTACATCTTTCACAGCATTCACCAAAGGGCAGACCCTCCCCAATGTCCATAACCCATCCACCCTATCCCTACCCTCCCACCCCCCAGGAACCCTCAGTTTGTTTTGTGAGATTAGGAGTCTCTTATGGTTTGTCTCCTTCCCCATCCCATCTTGTTTCTTTATTTTTCCCTCCCTACTCCCCACGACCCCCCGCCCTGCCCCTCAAGTTTCTCATATCAGAGAAATCATATAATTGTCTTTCTCTGATTGACTTATTTCTCTCAGCATAATACCCTCCAGTTCCATCCACGTCGTTGCAAACGGCAAGATTTCATTTGTTTTGATAGCTGCATAGTATTCCATTGTGTATATATACACCACTTCTTCTTTATCCATTCATCTGTTGATGGACATCTAGGTTCTTTCCATAGTTTGGCTATTGTGGACATTGCTGCTATGAACATTCGGGTGCATGTGCCCCTGAGGATCACTAAGGTGGGTGTATTCTATTTGAAAAGAAAACCCTAGTCGATATGAATCCAAAGTCACTTTGTTTTTTTAAATGGACCAACTATGTGATTCCTTCACCTGGAGACTAGGACCAAACCCACAGCCACACCAGCCTCCGGCCTTGGGAACTACACACAGTGATTAATGGCAAAGACTTTGGGTCAAGGAGACGTGGGTTCAAATCCCAGACCTTCAGCTTAGCTAAGTGACCCGGGGCAGGTTACTAAGCCTCTCTGGGCCTCCTTTCCTCAAATCTGAAATGGAGAATATATCAGTTCCCACCTCAAATAGCTACTACGGGGATCAGATGAGAGAATGTCTGTGAATTACTTTGCTCAGTCCCCTAGTGCACAGCAAGCCAGGGGTGGCTACTGTGATCGTTAATAACAAAGTGAGGGCATCCCTTCTGGGTCCCAAGCCTCTGGGCAGAGAAATGTGCCCCAAAACCATTCTGCAGGGTGGGCCCCAAGGAGGAGGCCCAGCTGTCAAGGGAACTCAGAGAACAGGACAGTGGGTGGGCTTCTAGTCTGGGCCAGCCCCAGCTGTGCCTGGGACGGAGGCTGCATTTCACAGGCAGGGCCTGGGGTCACCCCCAAAGAGCCTCGATCTCCCTGGTCCCTGCTCTGGACTCCTGGCCCAAGCCTGGGTGAACAGACCTTCCTTCGCAGGCCTGGGACGGGGGAGGGACGCTCTCCCCAGGAACCGTGTGCTGCCCCAGGGTCCGCGGCACTCACCGAGAAGGTAGTCTTGGTGACCTCCATGCTGTTGTGCGAGATGCCCCCGCTGAGGCTGCCAGGGATACCCCCGCTGTGCTGCTTCTTTTGGCTGCTCACCATGGTCTCCATGGAGTGGCTACGCACACGGATGGCCCTCTGCGGGAAGAAGCGACAGGGATCCTGATGGCAGGCGCCCAGCCCGCCGGATGCCCTGTCCTCCCAGTGGGGTCTGCAGACACAGCCCTCGGCTTGGGCATGCCTGGGCACACTCAGGCCACACAGGGCCCTGTGCCCGCTTAGGGCCCCCAAAGAGCAAAGGGCACATCAGCAAACAGTGACACATCCGGGAGGGGACGTGATGAGGGGCTTGTTGGTCCATGTGCAGGGATAAGAACAGCTACAATCAAGACCACTGGGAAGTGACGACCGCGCCCCCAGACCACTCTGCAGGTCTCTGCTGCTCAAGAATCAGACCCAAGGGCAGTGGCCACAGTGAGGACAGCTAGTTAACACAGAGTGAGCCCTCCCGCGGGCCCTGAGCCTTTTAGCATTGCCCTAATTTTAGGAACACGTCTGGTTTCCCTAGCTGACTGGATGCTCCTTAGAGACAGAGGTCAGGCCTGACCTTCTCTGACTCCTCTCCTGCAACTCCCCCAGTCCCAGCATGGGGACAGACACACAGGCAGCACACAGAAAGAAGAGTAGCCACATTTACTGGGGACTTATGATCGCCAGGCTCTCTGCAAAGAGCTCAAAATGCATTCTCACCACCAGGCCACGGTGTGGGGATCCTCCATCCCATCTCACAGCTAAGGCTCAGAGAAGCTAAGGGACCTGACCAGGGGCCGCCAGCTAGTAGGAGGTAGAACAGAGGGCGGACACATGCCAACATACACAAATGGAGGTATGAGTTGCTCACATACAAGTGTCATCCCCACCATATTCCTCAGTGGCAGAGCCACTGTCTCATCCGACTTCCCCTCTTCCTCCCTGAAACAAGGGAGTAAATCACGATCAGTCTAAGGTGGTCGCTGAACTCCTGCCCTTGCCAGTGGGGCCTGAGGGGATGGCCGCTGGGAGCCGGGGGGACAGGTTTCCTCAAGGACGGCCAATCGAGAGGTGACATTCTGCACCCAAACTGCGGTAGCCACCCTGGGGCGTGAGGGATCAAGCCCACAGGACGAAGGCGACAAGCCAGGATGGCAGAGGGGAGAGGGAAAAGAATCCAGAAGCAGAGGACCCCATGGAGCCACGAGTCACCCCGAGCCTCCTCGTTAAGTGGCCCCGTGGATTTCCCTTACTGTGGGAGCCTGCTGAGGTCCTCAGGAACGTAGCTTCAGAAAACCGACTCGGGACAGCAGTATGGATGCGGGAAGCCAATTCAGGAAGGAGGGCCATTTGCAAACACGGCTACCCTGGAAAGTCGCTACTTTCACAAATGAGGCACAGAGCCCCCCAGCCTCCGACTCCTGAGGTCATCCAGCCTCTCCTGGGTGAGTCAAAGACACCGCTTGAGGGACATCTTCGCTCTCCCTTTCTAAACCACAGAAGAGAATCACCTAGCAACAGTTTCCGGCCCGTACATTCTATTCACTCCATCACCCAAAGTCAACATTAAGTCACACACCCTTTGAAAAACTGAGAGCAGGGACAGTGTGGCACCACACTGAGGTGCCCTGGGATAAACAGCAAGGTTCCAAAAAAAAACCCAAAACAGCAAGTTTCCCTAAGTGAGTCAAGTGCTCCATAAATCAGCATCGTGACATTCCGCTGGGGCCCTCATGGGTGCCACCCACCATCCACAATGACGTGTCAGCTCATCGTGTATGTTCTGATGCACTCCTCACGGTCTCTTTCCAAGAAAGATCTGATGCAGTGTGATAGGCTCTGGTCTACTGAGTTTCACAGACGTGAACTTACTGAATTCCTGCAACTCTGAGAGGCAGACAGGACAGGCACTGACAGAAAAGGTCCTGAAAGGCCAACAAATGATCACCCAAGGTCACACCGCAGGTTGGAGCTGGAGCTAGGACCCAAACCCTGGCCCCTACGCTCCAGATGAAAGGGTCCCTGGTATCCCAAAAAAAGGACCAGATTGAACACTGAATTGAACTGGTTGATGGACTAAGGAGGATTAGAAATCAAGGCCTCCCAGCCTCTCCTCGAAAAAAGTCTCCAAGGCTGATGTCAGGAAGGTTGTCTTCTCCTCAAATGCCCTTGGTGCTGCTGTCTGAGTCGGCAAGGAGTCTGAGGAGACAATGGGCTGCCAGGGAATCCCGGGGATGTGCACGGGGCCATCTGCTGCTTGAAGCTAACAGAAAGAGGGTTGCTTCCTGGTCTTCCCAACACCGTGTACGAACCTCTCTGGCACACAGCTTCCTCATCTATGTGACGTGGTGACAGTCCAGCATGAGGACGCCAGGCTGCGTGTTTGCCAACAGCTGGGGTAAAACCCGCCCGCTGGGGCCAGCTCTCCGCCCCCACTCTAAGGGATGGAGCTGAGAGACATGATGGTTGCCTCAAAACCTTGACATTAAGCCTGATTTGGACAAAATCACCCAGTGATATGGTCTAAAGTATTTTAAGTTTCGATCTGATGTTGAGCTGGAAACACTAGCCTTCTCCAACTGGGCAGAAGTCAGGGAAAGGGTCAAGAAGAGAAAGGACAGACTCCCTTCTGCTTGTATCTTCCCAGGAACGGGCTGCTCACTGCGTTCAAAACTGCCTGTTCCCGTGGTGGAGAGCCTGACCTTTGGGAAGGTCTTCTGTGCACCAAGCTGAAGTCTTACCAGTTCTAGACCTTGGAGTCTTAGGCTAGTCTATTCCGTATTTCACCCAACTGTCCCTCAACTGTCTGAGGACCCAACTGTCCCCAGAGTCTGCTCTCCACCCTGCTGACCACCT
Source organism: Ailurus styani (assembly GCA_002007465.1). Classification (NCBI taxonomy): domain Eukaryota; kingdom Metazoa; phylum Chordata; class Mammalia; order Carnivora; family Ailuridae; genus Ailurus; species Ailurus styani. The sequence continues at coordinate 11,009,995 of LNAC01000022.1, read as the reverse complement.
CTGGGTCCAGTGTCCCTCCTCAGCCCTGATGGTTTCCAAGCCCTCAGCTCACCCCACGGCTTACCTTTGAACAGGCTCTCCTTTGGAGGGGGAGGGGCAAGAAAACAGAGATGGTATCACTTTCTCTTTATCAGCCTATGTCACTGCATGTCAGGGGTGTGAGCTACCAGTTAGCATTATGCAGAGAACAAGTTTCTTCTGGGCCAAGCACAGGCCTTGCTTCCTTATGGGTTTGTGCTTCCTTATGCTTCCAGATGGGTTTTGGGAGCTGTTTCAATTCCACAAACTTAAGGGACACGAAGCACAGAATGAGCACTATGGCGGGGGGCGGGGGGGGGGAGCCTATCTGTACCAGGCAAGCAACAGAGGCAGGGGTGCTTGGGGAGAAAGATGCCAACTGCTTGCCTCCTGAGATCACTCCTAATCGGGAGGCACCCTGAGAGACCCTGAGGACTGGAACAGTGTCTTCTGTCCCCACAGCAGCGCAAATAAAAGGATGGAGGTTGACAGGAGAGGGAAATATCCCTCCACATCTGCATAGACTGGAGCTCTGACCCGTGAGCCACCCAGGCTGCCCCGGCTCGCAGCTACTTTGCCTGGGAAACTGCAGCCTGGTGCTCCTCTCCTATCACTGGAGGTCAGAGTACGCCAGTACCTTAACTGCCAGCAGCCCCCAGAGTTCTGGAAGAAATGCACCTGCAGTGGTCCCCGCGTGCCGTGGTCCGCATTCTGCCACTGGGTGTCTTCCTCCCTGGTCCTCCATTCCCCCTTCTGCATAACGACGTTAATGGGGGACTGGGCTAGCTCCCCGTTTCTCAAAATGTGGCTTACATGTGCTTTACATACAGATCACGTAGCTACGTCAAGGAGCGTTACTTTTTCTTTTCATTACAGACTAATAAAAATTCATCAACAGCAAGCAGTGGTAGAGTATGGCATTTGAGAACAACGGTCTCGAGATCAATACTTTTTTTTTTTTGAGATCAATACTTTTCAAAGGTGAATAACGTACAGCTCTTTTATGAAGGAAAATATTCTTGCAAGACCAAGAATCCACCCACAGACATCCCCCCGTCCTCAAGAGTGGTCCCATGGACCGCATATGCAAGATACCTACTCATGCCACAAAAATTCTTTTAACTGTGAGCTTCACTGCAAAAGTTTGGTCTCTATAATTGGAAATATGTATATTTTTAGATCATCATCTAAGTGAAAATGCAAAATTTTTAAGTGTTGGTAGAACTGGCAGATTCCTGAGACTATCTCAAAGCACTCAGTTTGAGAAGCAGGTCTGGACATCCATAAACCAACTGTTCCATTTCTCATGGAGGAGAAGCTTAAATGACAGCCAGAGGGATCAAGGTAAGAAGGGAGGACTAGCCTGCGAGGTGGGAGGTGCCTGGCAGCATGATCTCCGGCCGCGATGAGTCGGCTTCCTGGGAGAGGGAGACATCGTCCTGGGAATCCCCAGCTGTTTGCGTGGGAGATGAGACCTCTGACCTAAAGGAGTCAGGACACACAACTCTTCCTTCTGGAATCATTTTGTGCATTTGTTTTGAGAGGGTTCCCACAGAGGTGCGGGTAAGGAACTCCATGAGGAATGCCAATAATTCTGACACACACCACCACCCTGGGGGCGCATGAAGAAATAACCAGAATGAGAGGTGGTTTCCTGGGCTGGATCAGACTGTAGGCCTGGCCACAGGCACAGCCCAGGCATCAGAAACCCCCAGAGGCCCTGGGCTCCGTGATGCTGCACCTGGCTGGCCTCCAGCTTTAGCCTCCACAGCCTGGGAGATGAGACAGTCATGATGGAAGGGACAGGGCAAAAGAGCCCACATTTCCAACTCCAGGAAGCTCATCATCATGATCAGAGCCCTGAAGGCTTACTCTGTGTGACCACCGGCGACAGCCCCTCCCTCACCCGTAAGCGCTACCTCAGGGACAGACGTGGAAGCAGAAGGTACAACCAGATCTGTCTTCAGTCCACAAGTGGAAGGATTAAGGGCTGAAAAGGAAAAGGCCCTGGACTATTGGATCAAAGACAAGTAAGGATAAAATCTTGAAGCCTCTTCTGTCTTAGAGACCCCTAGAGTTGGAGCCACTGGAGTCAAGGGCAGATCAAGGGTTTCTCCTCCAGAGGCAGGGGACCGGACGAAAGGCCTCCTTCAAGACTCCCAGCTCTCGTGTGTAGCTGGTGGGCCGTTTTCTCCTTGGCACCACAGGCAGTGTGCAGAGCCCACAATCTTTTCCAGGTTATAAAAACCTCTGAAACTTGCAAAAAATCATGGTGAACTTCCAAATACAGAAAGAAACTTGCAAAACTGAAAGCAACACATGCTTCTTTAAAATCTGCAAACTATCACATTATGTTAGCTAGTCCCCTGCAGCTAAAGCCATGTATAAATTCCAGCTACTGTGGGATGTGGGAGCATTGTGATATGCTTGATTTGGTGGCGGTGGGGCCTACACGGGTGTTCCCATTCCCTGGGCCTCACTGCCCCCCCCTCACTGGGCTAGCCGACCTGGCACCCTCTTTCCTCCCCAGCCCCTCCCCTCCCTCACACCACTTTCCTCTTGATCTCCACTTTCTCCTATTTCGCCCTGGCTGCCGCTGTCCACAAGGCCTGAAACGGATGCCCCAGGAACATCCCACCAGCCTGGACAAGCAGCTCAGATCCCACCCTCCTACCCCCGCCCCCTGGAGGAATCTCAGCAGCTGCCCTGAGGAGGACCAGCGCAGCCATGCCCTGTTCTCTGTGGGGCCAGCCGGGCAGCCAGGGACAGACCCCAGGCTTGCCCAGGCTGGACTAGCGTGGGTGGAATCTTAACGGAGCCAGGAACCAGGGGCAGGATGGTGGAGAACATGGGCTCTGCAATCCAGCAGACTCGGATCCAAATTACGTTGTGTCTCTGAGCCTTCATTTTCTCACGTGTAAAATGACACGCGTGATTCCTAAAATCAGGAATGAATTATTATCCCCTATATTATCCCCTATATTACGGCCTTCCTCATAGGGCCCAGGGGGCGCTGTGAGGCCTCACAAGGGACGGTGGGTGTCCAGCGTCCACTGGACCCAACACCAGCCGCTGACGCTCTCGCTGAGCATCTACTGTGTTCCAGGCAACGCTCACTCTATCAGGCAGCAGGTCTTATTTCAGTGAACTCCTCCAGCCACTCCAGGGGTCCGATTTATCAACCCCGTGTTGTGGAGGAGAGCCCCGCAGCTCAGAGACTCGGATCACACTGAGCCGGGATTCTAACATGGGCACTGCTGACCTTGGCCCCATACATACGGTCCCTTTACCAGTCACTCTGCAGTGGGCAGCCTGGCAGAATACTAACCTAAGAACTGGAAAACCGGAGCTTGTTCCCCTACCTCTAAGTAGCTGTAAGGTTTTGAGTCGTCCTGCTGCCTCCCTGGGCCCGTCCCCCCGTGTGCTCGTAGGAATGACAAGACCTGCCTGGCGGAGGGCGCGGGAGAACACCAGCGTCGGTGCTGGCCATCGGGCTGTGTGGACCACAGCGCACTCAGTAAGCACGGGGCGACACACTCCCTGTACCTCACACCAGCTCAGGGGCTGGCCGAGCTCTACTTGAATACTTCCAGGAACAGGGAGCTCACTGCTTCTTTTAACTTCTTTTCGTTATGCTATGGTTGGAAAGTTCTTCCTTTTGCAAAGTCTGCAGGGAGTCACTTGCCTATGACTCTGTTGCACTGGCCCTGGCCAGGTCCTCCAATGCCCTGCCAGCTGGAAAAAACTCATTGCAGTACCACACACTGGCTGCTAAAGACCCCACAGGCTGTGTCCTCACTGGGGTCCTCCTGCCCTGGGATCCTCATCCTCACACAGAAGGAGATGCTGAAGGCAGTAACGTTCCTGGTTTGTACTGGCCACTCTCCCACCGCCAACTCTCTCCCTATCCCATCTTCTCAGACTCTCTGGGTCGTGATCCGCATCAAGGAAGGACGGAGAGGACACCGGAGACACCGCTGGCTGCTCTGACTGCTCACACTTCCTGAGGCCCCGCCCTCTACCAACACTGCAATGCTGGCACGTAGGCTCTGGAGTCAGGACCCCATGGACCTAGGACCCCTTCCCTTGTGCGTCCTCCCCACCCGCACCATGCACCGTGCCAGCCACTCTCGTGCCCGTACCTTGAAAGACTCCAGGAATCCCCCGTGGCCCCCATTCTCAAACTTGTCTTCTTCCGGGCCCAGTCCCAGCATAGCCTGCGTGTGGCTGTGAAGCTCATCGTGGAGGTTGTCCAGGAGGGCGGCCCTCGTCCGGTCCTGAAAGGAACAAGGGCAGGGATTATGGGGCTGGCACGGAGGAGGACAGAGATGTGCCCTCTCCTGGGGGCTCCCCATACCTAGCCACCAGCATCCCAGGGACAGCATGGACCGGAGGCCTGGCTGGGCTCCATGCTCACAAACACTGCAGTTACCACAAAAGTTCTGTGGCTGGCCTCTGCTCTCCCCGCCGCCCCCTCTCCGTGGGCCATCCCACGGCTCCAGCCCCGCTGACTCCCAGCTCAGATCTCTGCCTCAAGCTCCACAGCCAGGTACACAACTGCCCGCACTGCTCTTCATCCGGGTGCTGGGCCAGGGCCACGAGTATGGCCTCCAGGGGGCACCGTTCACACACGCCGGCAGCAGCCCCTGCAGGCACCTCCAGGTCAGCAGATCTTCACAGACCTCCCACAGACCCCCTAAGCCAGTGAAGAGCCCAGGTCAAAATCCCAAGAGCCACCCTGTAACTGTACTTGGCCCTACCCTATACACATAAAGTCTTCCCGGCCCTGACCCCAAACCACTGCCCCCTGCAGCTGGTGTAAGCAAGCTGTCCTTATCCGTCCTGGGCTCCTTCTTTTTTTTTTTTTTTTTTTTTTTTAATATTTTATTTACTTGACAGAGACACAGCAAGAGAGGGAACACAAGCAGGGGCAGTGGGAGAGGGACAAGCAGGCTTCCCGCTGAGCAGGGAGCCCAATGCAGGGCTTGATCCCAGGACCCTGGGATCACGACCTGAGCCAAAGACAACCACTTAATGACTGAGCCACCCAGGAGCCCCTGTCCTGGACTCTTATAACAACTTCTAACCTGCCCCCTTCCTGCCCTCCTCCCTAGCGAGCTGCTCTTCTCAGCGCTGCCTTAGTAACCAAACACAAAGCAGACCATCACTCTCCTATGTATTTTATGAGCACTCCATCACTTCTAGAGTCCAAAGCCCTTTCTGACCTGATCCAAACACCACCTCTAGCTGAATCTCCACCCCAACATGAGTCCTTCTCTCAGGCCCCCTCAAACCCTCTGGGGCTCCCTCAAAAGTCATGCTTTGATCTAGCCTTTGCCTATGCTGTTTCCCATGCCTGGAATAACCCTCCCCAATCTTTCCTCCTGGCAAAAGTGTCGTCAGATATCCAGATTCAGCAGCTCAAGGGCCACTTCCTCTAAGAAGCCCTCTCTGAACACAGCCCAGTTCTTCAGGGACAAAAGCAGTCACAGTCCCTGTGCTGGCCTCCATTGTGGCCCAGTGCCAACACGTACCCTAACCTGTCTCTTAAGTAATGGCCCCTTCCCACCAGCCCAAATGCTCTGGAAGGCAGAAACTGTGCCTCACTTACCCCTGTATTACAGGAAACAGAACAGAGCCTGGCACATAGCAGGTGCTCAATAAGTGAATGGTTGGCTAGACCTAAGGTATGAGTGGAGTTTCCATAAGAAGAATGAGTTCCTATATCAACACAGGGCTGAAGGCGTAGGAGGGCAGGCAAAGACGGTGCTCCTCGCCTCGAGCAGCCCCAAGGAACAGACCCCCAGGAGAGGCTGGCTAACAAGCAGCCAGGAAGGCAGGAGGAAGACGTCCAGAAACAGCGCTCTCACCTCCAGCTTCGCAAACTTGTCTGACTTGCAGCAAGCGTTCTCTGCATTGGTGAGTTTGGTGAGCAGAAACTCCCTGAACTCCGGGCCCTGGAACAGACAAGAAGCTCTGAGACTCCATCGGCCCCAGCTGTTGCTGAAAGGGCTTTCAGCCACAGTGACAGGTACGCAGAACGGGGGTTCTGGGGAGAGCCCCTAAAGGGCCCGCTTCGGACATGTGGTCATCTGCTAGCCCAGACCACCTGCTAAGATGCCAACTGGTGGAAACCAGGTGTCCTGGTCCCAGGAAATCAACCACCCCCCACACTGTTTCCACAACTGGAGGCGATTCTTGTCGAGGCTGCTTGGACTGAGGCATACATGTAAAAACCCTTCTTCTAGCAGAAAGGCAACCCCAGAGTGAAACACCCTGACAAGAGGTGCTGTGCTAGGCCCCACTGGCAGCACGAAGAGAGGAGGGAGGAGATTCTTCCAAGCCTGCCAAAGGGGCCTCCAGCCCAGATTTAGCCCCCCTCCAGCCACCGAGGCTCAGATGCTGAAACCTAGAGTCTTGGAAAAGAGAAGAGCAGAGAGGGTAAGTTCTTACCTTCTGGAAAACAGGAGGGCTAGGCAGAGGTGGGCCAAAGGCAGGCACATCTTCCCGTGCAGTGACTGAGACCTGAAACAGAGTCTTGGTGTAGGTGAGGAGAGAAGAGATCCAAGCTGAGGGTGATAACGCATCCTGAGCCCCGGCCCCAGGGACGCCTACTGCTCACAGCACATCTCCTCTCGGCCCCAGAATTCGAATACAATGCTCCCGTGAGCCCTCACCAACAGGGCCAAGCAGCTGCCGCTACGAGTGGGGCCAGGCTGCACAAAGCCATCCACACGCTGTCGTCTGCATTCCTGGAGGCTGGCTGCAAGTCTGGCAAGATGACTGCCCAGGACTGAGCAGTCGCCGGACCCCGACTTCTAGTGCAGTACGAGCGCCCAGGAGGCCCTATCTGGTTACCTCATCCGACTGGACATTAATTCCACGGAGAAGGCGAAGTGAGAACTGTCGACCCCGTTTCACTGACCAGGAAACAGGCCCAGAGACTCGGGCCATCTCCTCACAAGCACACAGGGGATGGATCAGCTGCAGAGATGACCAGAGAACCCAGACCTCCCGATCCTGCTGTGGGGCTCATTTCCCACAACACTGACTCCCGAACCTGGCCATACACCAGAATCGTTTCAAGTGCTTGGAAAATAAATACCGACTGCATGGGCTCCACCCCAAACCTCCTGAATCACAAGCTCTGGGAGGGAGCCAGGAATCTGCAGCAGTTACATGCTCCTCAGAGCCTCGGCGCAGTGGGCGGACTAGTGTTCCGGCGGCCCAGCCCCACGTGCGGGGTCACGCGGTCTAGGCGAGGCTTGAACTATCGGTGCGCCGGGGCCCAGGCTGGCAGCTGTGGGTCGGGAGACATCAAGGCTCTGCGCACAAGGCACCCCAGGCTCTGGGCGCGGTGTACCCTTCCGGCCAGCCCGGGGAGGCGGCAAGTCCCGGAGCGAGAGCACCCAGGCGCTCTGCGCAGGGGGCTCCCAGGCTCAGGACAGGCCCCACCCGCCCAGCGGCTCTGCCTGCGTGGAGGTGCCCTGGTTTCACCTGTTCTCAGCCCACGAGGCCGCAGGCCTCTCTGGAGACTGCCCGCTCCCCTTCCCAGACGGCGCTGACGTGAGCCTGGCCCTGGCGCGCCGCCAGCCTCCCTGGCCTGTGAAGTAGGGCAGATGCAGGGAGTCTGCCAGACCGGGCGAGCAGGCAGCTCGGAGCCAGGCCAAGGGAAGGCCCTGCCAGGCTCAGAAGGAAACAGTGGGAGAAGCTGGTCAGTACGGCTTTCTCTCCCCAAGCTCAAGGCTGTCTGCATGCCCGGAATTAGGAAATGGTGTGTGTTCAGCTGACAGGATTTCAGGCTGGTTCCAGCTGCCAGACACAGTCCCCTGCCACCACCCACTGCGCACAGGAATCTGGGGAGGGGTGGTGGGAAGGCACCTGGGAGGAGGCCGGGGGTCAGGCCTCTGCCCTCTTGCCACCCCAGTGCCCGGCCTCGGACTTGCGCCGGAGCGGTCTGTGCTGGCTGGGGAAGGAGCTTCAGCCGTGCTCTTCCACCGGCCGAGTCTCCCAGCCAGACCAGCCCACCACAGCAGCCATGTCAGTCCTGCATCGCCTATCCCCACAGGGGTCCCTCTTCTGACCCCCTTCCTGACCCAGTGCCTGCGGTCTTTGCTGCTCCCTCCTCTTGGGGACAGGTGGGTTGCTGGGCGGAAAGCAGAAGAGGCCAGAACACAAGCCCATCTTCCACTATCTAAAGTCAGTGCATGCCTCCCAGCAGAGGGCAGGGCAGGGCTGAGGACAGAGGCTGGAAAGCAGGAGGCAGCTCGGGGCATGAGGACAAGGACACACCGGGGAGGCGGGGCGCCTCCGAGGGCCGCAAACCTGAGATGCCACGGCCAAGTGAGGCAGCCTTCGCGAACTGTGTCCGGGTGCGCAAGCGCCAGATCGGCAGGGAGGGGAAGGGGCGCACCCAGACAGGCCCCCTCTCCAGTGGTGCGCTTCGCGTAAGGTTCCCGAGACCTCTGTAGGGCTTCAGAAATCAGGGCCAGGGTGACCTCAGATGGGAAGAGGAGGGAGTCGGAGTGATGGCTCAGCTTCCAATCGGGCAAGGTAGGGACAAAATTCACATCTGAAAAGTCATGCGATGAAATCTTTTATGTACACCTGAGTTTGGGAACCAAGTTCCCACCTGCTCCGACAGCTCAGGGATGCAGACCACAGGCAGGCCTGGACAGCGACTCCGGCTCCACCACTTCCGTCCGGGCTCTGTGGCCTCAGGCCTTAAGTAACTTAAGCTCTCAGCCTCAATTTCCTTCCTGTAAAATAGGGCTAACGACCTTGCCTGACCAGGGGCTTGGGAAGACTCTAGAAGACTGTGCTTCTAAGGGCCCAAGTACCTGGGGAGGGGTAACCTGCTACCTGGTGCTTTTGGGTTTCTTTTACTTTCCCTACTGACCTGCACATAATAAAGGACACCTGAAATCCTACGGAGTTTCCCTAAACCACTTCCTAACCTCTCTCTCTCTCTCTCTCTCTCTCTCTCTCTCTCTCTCACACACACACACACACACACACACACACACACACATCCCTCCCTCTTCCTCAGCACCCTGGCCCTGGCCCCACTTCCCTTCCTGCAGTATGTCAGGGCTGGAAGGAACTCAAAGACTGTCTAGTCCACCTTCCTCATTTCACACAAATGGAAGCTGAGGTCCAGAGATGGAAGGAACTGGCCCAAGGTCACAGAGCAGTCAGAAGCAGGGCCAGGACCAGAACCCCCAGCTCCTGAGCCTCTTGGTGTGGGGGCCCTTCCTGAACATTCCTACCCCTGTCCTCTCCTCCCTTTCCTCTTCTTTCCTCCCCAGTGGACGGCTCCCTGGGGATAGCTCAGCCTCCTCTGCCATTGCTCCTAAGTTGGCGGAGGTCAGCGAACATCCCATTTCACCCTGGACCCTCTGAGGAATCTGACCGGGTCCTCCCCAGTCTTCTCAACACCTAGAGTGCTGCTGGGAGCATGAATGGACAGAGCTGTGGGGAGCGCCTAGGATGGCTGGTCTCCCTCCCTGCGCTCTGCAACCCCGGCCCCCAACTCACAGGTCTTGCCTTTCTGGCCCAGATATTTGCCCAGCAGGTGGACCCCACAGTCCTACAGCCTAGGACAGTCGGGCTCTTCCTGTGGGTCCTGCTTCTCTGAGATCGCCACCCTCTCTGAGGACAGTGTTTTTCCCTGGACCACGGGCTGGGGTTGGGAGGACCTGGTAAAGACTTCCAGCATCAAAGCTGGAGGTGAGGTGGTGCTTTTTTTGGATGGCTGTATTTTCCCACTCCACTAAGCTCTCGGGAAAGTGGAGAAGCCAGTTAGCTGAGTTCCACTTCCTATCGGGAGCTATAAACAAATACTAAGTGCATTCTGCCAACAGGGGCCCAGCAGACAAGTCACACATTCACCCATGACTGCCTGGCAGGGGGTGGGAGCCTTCCTACCCCACAGCTTTACCTCGAGGACCCTCCTCAGTGGCTCTCTGCCTCTACTGGCTGTGAAAAGAGCCACTTGGCTGTCTGAGTAGCCCAGTGGCTGAACTCCACCTCAACGGTCCTCTCTCCCTCCTGGGAGGCAGGCTCTGCACATCACCTCCACATGCCCCTCCCCTAGCCAGGCCCACAGGAGGCACCGACTAGATACATCATTTGTATTTGTTGCTTCCATCAACAAATCAGGGAGCTGTCTGAGGTGAATGGCAGTTTTGGTCTAGGAAGGTAATCCTTCAAGGAAATGCCCAAACCATGGCTTTTCTGACTTTTCGGCTTAAACTGCTCAGTGACAGAGAAGCAGGAACATGAAATGGGGGATATGAAAGAATCAGCTTTCCTCATAGGAGAGAGTGTGGTGTTTTATTTGTAGTCTCATATTGAGTTTTAAAGTTGATGTGAATTACGTACCTAAAATACATGGGTTTCTACTGATTTAACAATTACAAGACATCATTTTCTTTTCCAACATCTTCAAGCAAAGTTGATACTTCGTGAAGGTGGCCATGAACCATTAGGGATTTGTGAGCCCTTAGAACAGCACTGGCCCAAGTTATGACATTTTCAGGTCTCCCAATTCCCCCTTAGCAACGGGACACTCATTTCCCTGTTAGAACTAATACTGTGGGGAACAGGGAGCCCTCTGAGAATTTGAGCTTTGGTGTCTCTCCCCCTAAAACATAAAGCAGCACCTAAACTCAACATTCTTTGCATAAACAACATTTTTCATATATCCACAAGGGGTTCAAAGACTAACATCCACTTTAAAGACCCTGTCTCATCCTATCTCCCTTGGGTCCCACACCCCCAACACCACTGAAATGCAGAGAAACTGTTGCCCATGAGGTCAGAACCGCTTCTCATGGAGAAGAGAAAGGCAGGGCTGGTGGTACAGTCACCAGGAACAGGCACGGTGCGGACTGCTGGGGTCTACCTGCATTAGGGAGGGTACTGAGCCATTCTGGAAGACCACTTATTGATCTGGAAGCTCAGACTCACCTGCTTGCAACCCCACCTCCACGGGAGTCTTCAAATTAAGATTGATCACTTCTTCCGGAACAGCTAAACCAGAAGGACCCACCCCATGGCCAGGGTCTACCAGGCCCCCTACTCTCCACATTCTCACCATAAACGTTTCTCCTTTTACATTCTTTCCCTTTGTTTGTTACCACCCTTCTTCTTCTCCCTTTCCTGACGGTTCTCCCACCCCCAACCTTCTCTTTTTTCCTCTCCTCTGGCTCTGCCTTAGTCCAGCCAATGGCATCACCAGATTCTAAACAGAGGCACCAGGGGCTTCTCAACGCTTGAGTGAAATGCTATTGAACTCAGAGGCAGCCAAATGGTTGAGAGGACCTCAGAAGGTGCCTTCCACCAAGAGGCCAGCTCCCAAATCCCAGAAACCTGCGATTTCTAGAAAACTGATCACACCAATGCTAGGAGTAACAGTTTGGAGAATGGCCTGAGGAGCCACAGAAAACTAGTGGTCCTCGACATTACTAAATCCAGGTGTGGTGAAGTGCCTGGGCCCCCCAATTCCTCCAACGAGCCTGTTCTCACCTTGTAGGATGGGGTCTCCGTGCCCGGGTTCTCAGCCTGCACAACAATGTAGGCATGTAAGAAGTTGGAAGCAATCATATCTGGGACAAACGGTGTGTTTTCTTCTTGGAAGATGATGGCAACAATGTCATTGCCAATGTGTCTCTTTCTCTGGAGCTAAACAAAAAGTGGTCCATTGTTATAAGCCAGCTAGGAACCTCCTGAAAACAGATGAGATCTAGACAGGAAATTCCTCGTTATTCTATCTTTATACAGTAACCCTGAAACTCTCAGACCTAGCTGTCCAGGGGAGCTTTTTATTTTTTTATTTTTTTATTTTTTTTTTTGGTTTTTTTCCCCCCAATCTTCAGAGTCACCAAAAGGAAAAAGGGGAAGACTAAGATGTTAGGTAGAGGCTAGCGAGCACATTACTGAGCTCTACAGCAGGCAGGGCCCTGATGCAGGACTCGGGGAGAAGGCTTAAAAGGTGAGGAATGGGTTTTGCCCTGGCATAGCCTGTCTTGGATCTGGAGGAGACACAAACACAGGTGAAGCCACCTGAGAACAGTAACAAAGGCACCGGCCCCCACGTGCTACGTCAACTGGCACTCCGGGGGGCAGAGAGGGAAGGGCAAAATCAGAGGCCTGGTGCTAACCTGAGAAGGCTTCCTGGAAGGAGATTTGGGAGGGGAAGGGGGGAAGTGTTTGAAGGAAATGTGGATGAGCAGGATGAGCAGGCAGATCATTCTATACCTGAGGGAAGACGAGCCATGCTTAGAGAAAGAGGGCAACCTGGCTTGGCAGGGGTCACGGAAGAGAAATCCATGCCTGATTCAGTGTCCCAAACTGGGCCAGGTCCTCGCACAGGCGCTCTCAATCACCGAGCACCTACTTGCGGCAGGAAGCACGCCGTGCTGTTTCCATGCGTGACTTCAAATACCGGGGCCGCGGAGTCCTGGCTAGGTGCTTACCTGTGCATTTGTTCCTCGATTAAGCACCTCAGGCATGCAGGCCCTACGTTTCACGTCGACTTTCATATGACGGAGCACTGCTACACAGAGTGAGGCCCATGCTGGACACTTTTACGCAAATTGTCTCACTTATCCCAACCACCTCCTCCCTTTTCTTGGGAGCAGAAAATTAATATTTATTCAGCCCTTGCAGAGAGCCAAGCTCTGTGTACTTCCCACCGAATATGGGGGAAACTGAAAGAGAGCCCCAGGCTGGGGCAGGGGGCGAGGAGGCCAGGAGGGAACAGAGACAAAGGTAAAACGTGGAGAGAAAACCTACTTTGGATTCAAAAGGAATCCTGCTCCCATTTGTTTCTGGAACATTCAGTGGTTATTTTAGAGCCAAATCACAGTCTCATTTGCCAATTTCCTTTTTCCCTAAGAAGCCAGGCACTATGTATACACCACTACATTTGTGCTCCCTCCTCAGTTCCCTGCTCAGAAGAATGGGTCAGAGTCGGGAAGAGCCTATCTTCCTTTCTGAGTTTCCTAGAGACTGAAAAGGCCCAAAGAGTGGGAGGGGGCAGATGGTGCAGCAGCCAGGCCTCAGCTGCTGATTTCAGGGCTCCCTGAGAAAAAGAGCTGGGCCACCATGGGGACATGCCGCTCTCCAAAGCAGCAAATGAGAGGGAGGGCAGGAAAATGCTGGACGCGGGGGACTCATCCAGGTTCCCTGGTCGAGGTAAAGGCCAAACTCCTGCCCACAAACAGGTGCAGCAAGAGACAAGGCCATGAGACTAGAAAGGCTGAGAGGCGGGAGGCAATGACCACCGTCGGCAGGGGGAGGGGGGAGTCCTGCCACCCATCACTGGGGCAGGATGGAGGGCAATGGTCAGGAAGCCTGCCACACGCTAGGCACCGTACTGAACCATACCTTCAGAACCTTCTGTGATACCCCCAACAAGCCTCTGACTTAGGTGGTCTTACCTGTTTTGCAGCTAAGGAACATGAGGCCACAAGGTTAACCAGCTTGCCCAGAGTCACAGACCCCCGAGTGACAGAGCTGGCGTCCAGCTGCTACTTGCAAAAGCCATTGTGTCCCCCTCGCCACCACCCTACACGAGCAGGGCACTTGGGCTCTGCAGCTCTGCCCCCAACCAACTGGGACACAGTGTTTCAACCACGCTGAGCTGCAGGCTCCCCACTGGTCAGAACGGGACAAGCAGAAGCCCTGACCTGCCTCCCACACTAGGTGGTGACAGGCCACGTGGACAAGACAGCGCCATAAACAGACTGGCCTCTGGATTATGAAAGTGGGGAGGGGGCCCCAGCCCCTCAAGTATCCAAGACCAGAAGCAGGCTTTCACCTCACACGCCCCACGCTCCCAACGCCCTCCCAAACCAGGTTACCTGCTGGGCATCTCCCTCGGTAAACGGCAGCTTTGTGGAGACATGGAACATGATCTCCCTGTCCCGGAATATCGTGTACACGGACTCCACCCCTGTCTGTCCGTGGGTCACATCCAGGCCTCCACGGAAACTGTCAGCAGAACAGGGCAAGAGCAGGAAGGGAGAGAGCGTGAGGAAAAGTAGGTTACATGGTGTCTTCCTTGAGGATACAGGGGCCGGAGAAGGAACGAGAAGACATGCGAGAGCAGGGGCACAGACAGGACAATGGGCCAGCCCGGGTAGGTCCAAGCTCCTGAGCACACGAGCCCCGGAGCTCTAATCATAAGTCTGTTCTTTAAAAGACAAAGGCAGAACATCCATCTGGTCAATGGGAAGGAAGGTCACCCATCCACAAACCCAGACGAACGCCGTCCCAGGTGCCAGTGGCCCCCATGGCTGGCGTAACCCTTTCCTTTCTGCACAGCCACATCCAAGGCCTCAGCCCAGAGCCAGGGCAAGCAGCCCTCCTGTGGGGAGCACCCAGAGGCAGCCCGAAGAGGTGACAGACGCTGGATCTCCACCCAGCCAGCCCCTCACTGGAGACCCAGCCACAGCATCACCCAACAGAGTGGCATCCAAGGACCCCCTCTCCGGTATCTCCTCAAAGGCAGGAAAGAAAAGCACTAAGACCCTGGGTGGGCTTATGGGAGCCGCCCCGTCTTCCTTTCTACACATGTGGCTCCCGACCATGGATCACACTCTTCAGCAAGGGGAGGAGGATACAGTTTCCTTTAAGAAAATGAAATAAAGCAGACCCTGGATGTCAGCCCCCACAAGCGCTGTAAAACAAACCAGAAAAACCAGAAAACATGCTCCACCCGGCATGGCGTGAAGCTCACCAGGCCGGGGCCCAGACGCCCTGGGTCCTGCTGCTAAGTCAGCGTGTGACCTTGGGCACATCACTTAATCTGTCCCAATCTGCCTAGGTTCCCTTCCTCTACACGATAAAGGGCTACACATCCATGATCTCTACAGTTCTCCTGCCTTTAATAGCCTTTACTTCATCTATTCTAAGGCACACCTTTTTTCATATTTGAACATCTCTTGAAATCAGGACATCATACAATGACGGCATCTCAGAGTCAACAGAAGGGGGCACAGGAACAGCAAGAACGTAAGGCCTCCCTGCACTGACTCCGCGTGGGGCCCCAGCTTTGCCGGTTCTCATGCAGGACCTACTTGAATCCCTCAACAACCTGGTGACGTCAGCACTATCTTTACCTCCCTGCTACAGATGAGGAAACTGAGGCTTTCAGGGGTTAAGTCGCTTGTTCAAAGACACAGAGCCAGTAAGGGGTGGCGGTGGGACTTTTACCCATGTGTGATTGACGCCAGGCAGCAGTGATGACCTTGGAGGGGGAAAGAAGAAACGGAGAGGAGAGAGTGGAGGAAGAAAGTAATTACTGAACACCCACTACACACCAGGCCGAGCTGGGCACTTTCACACCTTATAGGAGATCCTGTCAATCTGGCTGCTGAAGCAGGGGATCCCTGGGGCTCCGTGGAAGGCCTGGCTCAAATGTTGCCTTTGTCAAGGGAAATCAAAGGCCAGAGTTTTCCAAGCAATAGTCCCAATATTCTTCCTTTCCCCTTGGAGAACCAGAGACTACCGCACAGCCGCCTGCCAGGGAGATTACTGTATTTCCACCAACTCTTAATTGTCCATTCTTTTTGTGTATTCTCTGAAATGGGCCACTTCCCCCCCAAATTGCACAGGGCCCTCTTTCCTGAAGGCCTGGCAGGTGAGTGACAGAGAAGGTGGATCCATTTCACTCTTGGTTGGAGCAGTTTCACACACATCAGAAGGCCAGCATCCGTGCCATTCAGAGAGTGTACCATTCTGGGTTATCCCCCACGTCACCCATTTCCTTAGGGATGCAGGGAATACTGATCACTTGCTGAAAAGCAATCCCGTGTTTCTTGTGTGTGTTTTCATCTCTCACATACCCCGGAGACTCAGCTGCTGCCCCTCTCCCTTACTCCAGGCTTTCATCACTAGGGCCAGAGCCATCCCTTGTCTGCACTTGATCTTAGCCAAAAGGCCGAGAAGCGATGCCATCCCTTGTCTGAAACTCACCCTTTGAAATCCTGCAGTGTGATCGTGTCTCCCAAAAGGTCCAAGAACTCCTTGAAAGCTGGGCTCTCTTCATTGTTCCCAAACAGCTCTTCCTCCAGGGTCTCAAAGAGAAACAGAATCAGGGTAAGACTGAGAAAGAAAAGCCTTCTTGATGCCAAGGGAAGGAATGTGGCTGGTCCTTTTCTTCCTTTCTCCCCACCCGCAAACACATTTGCCAACCACTGGCTCTACTTGACTGGAAGAAGGACAAATAGAATTCACTCAGCAGAGCAGGAATTTCGGGGGCTGGTTAGTGAGGACTTGCTATCTCAACACAGGCTGCTGGCCAGCACAAAAGGCAGAGCTGAAGCAAAGAGTTCTTAGACTTGATACCAAAAACCATTCCATAAATGAAAAATTAATAGTCGGACTTCTAACAAAGAACTAGTAGCTAGAATATATAAAGAACTCTCAAAACTCAGCAGTAATCAAAGTCATAATGAGATACCCCTTCACACCCCCTGGGTGGCTATAATCAAGAAGAATGACAAGAACTGACGGTGAGGGGGCACCTGGGTGGCTCAGTCGTTGAGTGGTGCACTCAACTCAGGTCATGGCCTCAGGGGCCTGCGATTGAGGAACTGGTCAGGCTCCAAGCTCAGCAGGGAGTCTTCTTGATGAGTTTTTTCCTTCTCCCTCTGCCCCTCCCCCCACTTGCTCTCTCTCTCCCTCTATCTTAAAAAAGAAAATACATCTTTAAAAAAAAAAAGGACTGATGGTGAGGATATAGAAAAGTCAGAAGCCTCATACACTGCTGGTGGGAATGTAAAACGGTGCCGTCTCTTTGGAAAACAGTCTGGCAGTTCTTCAAAAGGCTAAGCATAGAGTTACCATATGGCCCAGCAATTCTACTCCTAAGAATATATCCAAGAAAAAGGAAAGCATAAGTCCCCACAAAAACTTGCACATGAATGTTAAAAGCAGCATTATTCATAACAGCCCAAAAGGGGAAACAACCAGAATATCCATCAACTGACAAATAGATAAATGAAATGTGGTATGTCCATACAATACATAATTCTGCTGTCAAAGGAATGCAGGACTGACTCACGCTACCACATGGCTGACCCTTGAAAACATGTTGAGCAAAAGAAACTAGACAGCAAAGATCACATATTATGACTCCATTTACACAAAGTGTCCAGAACAGCCAAATTCATAGAGACAAAAGGTAGATTTGTGAAGAAAGAAGCCGGGGAGAATGGTGATGGAGTGACTGTTAGTGGGTGTGGGGTTTCTTTGGGGGTTGACGAAAATTTTCTGGAGTTAGATAGTGGTGATGGTTTTACAACTCTGTGAATATACTCCAAACCACTAAATCGTACACTTTATTGAGATCTAATACTCAAAACGTTGTGAATCATATTAAATGTGAGTTACACCTCAATAAAGCTGTTATAAAAAGTTTTTGAACAATAAAAAAAAAAATCCAATTAGAAAATGATCAAAAGAGGGGCGCCTGACTGGCTGAGTCAGGAGAGCATGCAACTCTTGATGTCAGGGTTGTGAGTTCAAGCCCCACGTTGGGGTAGAGATTACTTAGAAATCACATCTTTACAAAAAAAAAAGGAAAAGAAATGATTAAAAGACATGAATAGTCATTTCACCCAAAGAGATATACACAGGTGGCAAATAAGCACATGAAAAGATGTTCAAGACCATTAGCCACCGTTAGGGAAATACAAATTAAAACCATAATGAGACATCGCTACATATCTATCAGAATGACTAAAACAAAAAAATAGTAACAACACCAAATGCTGGTGAGAATGTAGAGGAAATGGATTACGCATACATTGCTGGTAAGAATGCAAAATGGAACAACCACTCTAGAAAACAGTTCAGTAGCATCTTACAAAACTGAACACGTAATTACCATATACCCAGCATATGCTCCTCAGCATTTACCCCAGAGAAATGAAAACTTATGTTCACCCAAAAACCTATATACAAATGTTCACAGCAGCTTTATTCATAATACCCCCAAACAGGAAACCACCCAGGTAACCCTCCAAGGGTGATTCATTAAACAGACCATAGTATAGTCACACCATGGAATACTACGCAGCCATAAAAAAGCAATGAGCCCTATGGATACATGTAAGAATTTGGATGAAACTCCCTGAATGGGAAAAAGAGCCAATATCCAAAGGTTATATAGTGTATGATCCCATTTATGTAACATTTTTGAAATAACAAAGCTTTAGAAAGTGGAGAATACATTAGTGGTTGCCAGGGCTCAAGGATTGCAGGTGAGAAGGGATGATGGAGGGAAGAAGGAGGTGGGCATGCTTATGAAAGGGCCACACAAGGGATCCTTATGTTAGTAGACTTTTTCTGTATCCTGACTGTGAAGCCTACACATGTAATAAAATTATATACAAAAATACACACACACACACACACACACACACACACACACACACACACACACGTATCCCGATGGTCACATGCAAAACTGGGGAAGTCTAAATAAGATCTGAGGATTGTATCAGTGTCAATATCCTGCCTGTAATTTTGCACTACAGTTTTATAAGATATTACCTTTGGGGAAAACTGGGTAAAGGGTACATAAGAGCTCTCTGTATTATTTCTTACAACTGCATGCCAATATACAAATATCTAGAATTTAAAAGTTTAATAATTAAAAAAAAAAAAAAAGAAGAAAGCAAAGCTGAAAACAGTAGTAAGCTCTGCCCTTGTGACAGGCTCCAAACAATGTGCGGCTCTGCCTTATCAGCAGACTCTGCCTACCACGGCAGGATCGGTAAAGAGCCGATGACTCTGCAAACATCCACAGACGGCAATTCACAGCTGCAGATGACATGGGAAACTCCAGTATGTGCAATCCCTTCAAGGAGAAAGTCTCTAATAGGTGACTCTTTAATATCTCCTTAACACCTGCTTTATCACAAAAAGAGCAAATCCCCGATTCTACGCCTTCAACAGACAACAGAATCTAGCTAGATTTCAATAACTTCACTCTTTCTCATAGTGTTTCTTTTTAGAATTACCTTCATTTCATGCAAGGGATACTGATGTTCTATTACAGTAGTGATACAGAATTTCCTTTAAGCCATGTGTTTAATGTGGAAAAAAAAACTTTTTAAAGGAAATGTGAGGTGGTTAACAGTGTAGGAGGTGTGATTAAAAAGTGTACGGGAGGCAAACGGAAGAAAATATGATCTTGGATGTCATTGTGAATGTCTGAAGTTTGGGAAACATGGCCCTCCAGTAGGGGTCAGCAAACTGTGGCCCAAGGGCCACACCCAGCCTGCTGCTTTAGAAATAAAGTTTTATTGAAACACAGCCAGGAAAATCTATTTGGTTCTGTCTATCGCTGCTTTCGCACTACAAAGGCAGGGTTGGGTGGTCCCACAGAGACAGTACTGAAACATTAACTATCTGGCCGTTCACAGAAAGTTTGCTGGTTCCTGCTGTATAGAGAACATGCCACAGAGGCATCGCACACAACTCTGACCCAGCGTGCTGTTTACCCCAGGTCGTGAGGCCAGAGTGTGAGAGAACAGCTGCTTCCGGGTAATACACATCTTCTCCAGAGAAAGCAATCCAGCTTATTCAGCAGGGTATGCAGCTCTCTCTAGGGTTTACACCCAGCCTGGGATTAGCAGTGTCTTTATTTTTACACTGGCCATGAGTCTGACCATGTTCTCAGGGAGGGGGTCTTAGTCAACACTGTGCCTGACAAACAGGAGAATTATTTATATCCTATAAGGATCCTATATATCCTATATAATTATATATATCCCAAACAGGGACTTATTTATATCCTAAGAATAGCATAGAGCTTTCATGCAACAAATGTTCATATAAACTGCCCACGGGTATAGGTTTGCAAAACAATAACTTTTTAAGAAGTTTTTTTAAAAGACTTTTATCACCCTGTGTACCTCCACCCGGGCTCAGCAGCATCCGATAAATAAACAACACACAGACTCCTCTCAGAGGTGGATGGTTAATGTTTGGTAATTATAATTTTGCTGGAACACTGGGTTGTAATCACCTTATGAGATCTGCTATGGTAAATTTCACAAGCAAAAACTTTAATTAGGGGGGTTATATTAGCAGAGCTGTACAAAATAAATATGCAATATGTAAAAATAATTAGAGCAGCTACCTGAATAATCTCCCTTCAATTATAAGATACATCCGTGTTGGCCTCTCAGCTCCTAAACTCTTCACTTAATTAGACTGTTTTTAAGCAAACACATGTCTCTTGTGGTCTAATATCTTCAGACAAGGAAGTCCGCTATCAGTTAGCCAAGAAACACACCATCACGGGGGAAAAAAAAAAAAAAACACAGATGATACTGAAAGATACCAGCAACCAACCTACTATAAGAGCATCGAAACTTTTATCCATTGACTCACACAGCAAAAAGTTATTGAGTGTATTTCCATAAAATCACCACCCTAGGCTCTTGGATGATACCAAGATGAAACTGGCATGGAACCTTCTAGGCGAGGAAGCATGGGTGTGTTCAGCAGTGCATTTCTCAGGATGTTAATACATGTCCATGGCAGGCAAGATGGGAAGTTTGTGGTCAAATAAGTGTGGGAAACACTGTGTTCGACAAAGCTATGTGAGCTCTTTACCTTGGGGGTTCTTAGAGCTTTTAAAATGTTCCCACGCAATCGCCCCCCCCCTCCACGAGTCATTTGTTCACAGAGTACCTACCAGGCTAGTGTCTCATGGAACACACTTCAAGAAACATTATTCTGACCATCTAACCCCAAAGCAGCATATAAGTGCTACAAGAGACAGAGGAGGGTGAGCAGTAGTGTATCAGTAAATTTTTTTAACAATCAGCTTTCCAAAGAGGGAAAGCAGAAGCCCTAGTTAGCAAATTTCCTTGGTGTAAATACTTCCACCATGGCTGATTTCAAGCAACCAGCATGACATCGCGGAACACAGAGCTGGGAAGAGATGCATGCAATGCTCTAGCAATCTATGGAAGTTCAGGGAGAAAAAGCTAATTCCCAGCTGGGAGAAGGATAGGCAAGGAGAAAGCAGCTTGTGCCAATCCATTCCCTCCACACAGTCTGATTTTTCTTAGGACAACAGCCCATAGTTCAATATAAACTGAGGTAGCCAAGAAGAATTAGAAGTTGCTATATGAAAAATGACATTGCTGTTTAGGGGATTTGCCAGCCTTCTCTCGAGGAGCAGCTCACTTTGAAGATTCTGTCACCTCCAGTCTAACTCATCCCATAATGTGATTGTTGTATTCAGCATGCATAAAAACCTAGCATAGGACTCCTGTGGTTGGGGGAGGCGAAGAGGGAGTCCCCAGAGAGAAACCACAGGGTAGAGTGACTGGTATGGATTCGTCTTACCTGCCTGGCTTTTTGGTAAATGACCCCAAATTTGAACGTGTTGTTGACATCGTGCTCATCATAGGACACAATCATTTGGGAGGCCTAGAAAAATGTAGAGAGGAAAAAATCAGACTGTTTGTTAACTTAGAGACAAGGGATTAAGCAAACAGAAGGGAAAGCACCCATTCTGGTGGAGAATGTGACCCTCTGGTGTGAAACATCCACACATGTGCGGGGAGGCAAAGGGGAAACCCAGAGGTCTCAGCTGGTTCCCAGACCCGGGCTCTCCCACGGTGGCCACACCTTTGGATCACCATTCCATTCCCATCCAGATGGGCCAGCCAAGGCCTGGGCACTCAGGGAGTCCAGTGGGACTCAAGGAACAGACTTACCCCAGTGTTTTATCTGTGATGTAAAAAGTGAAGGGCCCCAAAACTGGTCAGCGAGGATGATGCTGGCTCTAATTACCTCTGATCAGCATACAATTTTGAGCAAGCCACTGCTCATGCCCAGACTTCAATCCCCCTTTATCCATAAAGTGAGAGGTCTCTAAGGAGGAACATACAATATGCAAAGGGGGTGGGGGGAAGAACCCTGATCATTGGTTCGGTTTAGTTTTCTATTGTGCCTCTGTGTTGCTGTTCAGGGCTCAGAAACACTAAATCTTGAATCTGCTGCTTTTACCTGGATAGCTTTGAGTGAGCCGCTTTACTTCTCTGGACCTCAGTTTTCTCATCCATTAAGTGGGAATGTGTGGTTGTGAAGATTCAGTAAGACCAGGCACATAAGGTGCTAAGCACAGAGCAGCTATCACCATCATCATCCTCTTCATCTATGTAACCCTCCAGAAAGATGAGAGTTGAACCAGCTTGTTAGAAAAGAGGAGACTTGGGTGTTATTGGGATAGGCTCTGCAGTAAAAAGGAGGGATGTGACCATGTGTTACACAGGAAGAACAAACAAGGCATGACCAGTTGGTCAGAAATGTGACCCAAGGGAGGCTCTGAGCTGCCCAAGGAAATAGGCACTTCTCAGCTCTCCCAGAAGCAGCACCACTGCCCAGCCCCAGAGGGAGACCCTACACCCACATGGAACGGTCAAGGTGAAGAGCAGCTGCGCTGCCAGGGAAGAGGAATCCAGCCATGGAGACCCCACACACATGCTAAACTCTGTGAATTTTACACACACACACACACACACACCTCAGCCAGATTAACACCCCAGCCGGACTAAGCGGTCCTTCAAATACAGAAAACAAGAAAACACAGATGCTCCATTATTACCAGAGCCGGAGGCTTTCCAAGTTACAGAGAGAACCGGGCAAATGAGCGTCCCTGGCTTCTCTCGGTGGACAGGATTCGATGACAAAAATTGCCAAACTTGTAGTTAAGCAAGTCCTTTATGATGGAGTTTAATGTTTAGTTAAACCTCACTAACTCTGCTTTAATTATAAAGGGAAGGGAGGTCAGAATGAAAGAAAATGCTCCATGGTGGGCAGCTTATTACTGGGGAAAGCCTCCAGATGCTCAGAGGGTGTCTGAGAGAGGGGCTCTGGCACAGTCCCCGTGCAGGCAAGGACGCTGCCATTAGCTCAGCCACGGCACAGGGATGAACCGTGTCAAGCACGACCGCGAACATTCAAGCCATTTGTTCCAGGGTGTTCTGGATGCCTTGGCCAAGACAGGGCCTCTCTTCCCCGCAATCGGTTCACCTGGCCGTCCCTCGCTACCCGCAGCAGGGTGCAGGGAGCAGACTGAGCCAGCCCCAGCAAGCCGCCGCGGCCACCGGGTCGGCGCGCAAGGCGAGCTCAGAAGCACAGCTTGCTTCCCCTTCCGGCCCTCCAGACCCTGCAGGCTCGTGAAGAGGCAATCTGCACACCGGCTCTCTTCCCGTGGCCAATTTAAAGCAATTCACTGTCCCTGAGTGATTTAGGTTCTGTCGTGCCCTAATTGTTCTTGAGTGGGCTTGCTGGTTTGTTTTGCTATTATTGTTCCTCTGCCCACCCACACTCCCACAACTGGGGTCAAGTTCAGGCCAATCCTAAGGAAACCGACAAGAGAACCAGCCAGTTTATTAACTAGGGCTGTGCAGGGGCTTGTAAGGCCTCAGAGCTGCAGTAACGCTGGCAGCGGGGAGCCACGATCTGGCCTTCTCTTTCTTAGTGGGGTTCTGCCCCCCTCACGCCTCCATGATGGCAGACCAGATCTGCGTTAACCCTCTAGCAATCAGTGGAATCACTCCCCACCCCAGACGGGCCTCCAGGAAGTACAACCAGAATAAGGAGGAGAGGTCACAACACTGCAACCCCTCTATCACCTCCACGACAGATGGGGACCAATTCAGGTGGGTCTCTCCCAGGCATGGCCAAGGCCAGGTCCCCGGTGGACCAGTTTTGCCAAGGGGTGAGCAGTGAGAGGGGGAGACATGGAGGTTTATTGGAGACCCCAAAAAACCGCACCAAGATGCACAGAATATTCCACAGAGCCACAGATAAGCAAATCCATGCCAAGCTACAGAGCCCTGGGTAAGGGGACAGGGTGAAGGTCCTCACCTTGGGGTACAGGACAGGGTTGAATTTCAGCCCCACAGCGTCATCACAGAAAGCCTAAGCAGGAAGAGAGAGACACACAGTTCAGGGGCCATTTCCACTGAAAACATCAGGGCTGCAGGGTCAGAAGGCCTGGGGCTGAATCCAGGCTCTGCTGCTCACTAACAAGTGGCCAGGAAAGCCAACTCACCTTCCTAGGGTTTCCTGATAAACAGGCCACACAGAAGGCATTCGGCACAATTCTGCTTGGCATTCCCGCTTCCAACACGTGGGTCTGACCCAACTGACCATCCTTCTCACCCCACTTTGCTGACTCAGTTCTCAAGTTCCCAGTGTCCCAGAGCAGAGACACAGGTACCTCCACCAGCTGATGGTCAGCTCCTTATTCAGTGGGGTCCTCTGTCTGGACCGAAAGCCTGGCCATTCTCCTGCCTATGTCTCCTCTGTTGTGAAGACTGCCAGGCCACCCCTTCCTCCTCTCAAGTCCTACACCACTCTCCATAGCCAGCCCTTTCTTTCCACGTGTCTGGTCCCCTGAACCAGCTGTGAACTTGGGAGCAGAGGCCACAAGCAGCCTCAGCTGTGAGGATGAGATGGGGAGGTTTTAGGCAAGATGAGGGCATCTGCCAATAGCCTTCCCCCACCCCATCCACGCCGTCAAGGGCCAAAGAGTATGGTAGCCCTCCCCTCTCCAAGGGCAGAGCCCCCTCGGGACAAGCCTGAACCCCCACCCCAGCCCTGGGCTAAAAGAGGAAGCCCACTTCTCACAGGGGTTGGTTGGTACCTTTGCAATCTGAGGGACGCTGGGAAACTTGCCCAGTCCAGCCAAGGGGATCCTCTCGTGCACTGTCTTCGCTTTGGACCTGCACACGTGAATGAGGGTGAGAAAAGGGTGTCCACGAGAAAGGGAGTCCATTAGGAAAGGGGCTGAGATCACACCAGACCACAAGGCACACTCACTGGCTTCGCGTCTCCCCGGGTCAGATCTGCCGCACTTCACCCAACCCGTGAGCTGGGTGCCACACTCAGATGGTGGGAAAAGGGAATCTTGTTCTTATCACAAGGGAGGAGGATATTCAGTTACATCTCTGCAACCGAGATACGGGACATGCAGAGAGTCACCTTCAAGTTCACCATGAATTTTGGGGTTGTTGTGGGGATGTTTTGTGTTCTTCCAAAGAACTGGGCACAACTTCTGGATAGACGTGTGTGCTCCCATGCAATTAAGCCTTTATGAAAAGAAAATCTAATACTTGAAAATCTATTTTTAGTCAAAATATAAATGGGATGAAAGTTGCTTTATAAAGGGATTCACCGTAAGACTCTAAATTTGGCCTGTTCCCCTGATTCATTTAGCACATTATGAAAGTGTTGAATTTTACTGAATGCTTTTCTGCATCTGCCGAGATAGGCATATGGTTTTTAATCTGTTAACCTGGTAGATTACACTTCTGTTGAGCCATCTTTTCATTCCAAGGGTAAAACTCGCTTGCTTATGGTGTATTATTGTTTCATATCCTGGTGACTTTAATTTGTTAATATTTTATTGAGAGTTTTACATCAATAGTGACACTGGCTTTTTTTTTTTCCTTGTCAGGTTTTGATATCAAGGTGTTATCTCAGCGTCATAAAATTGCTGAGGAGATTCTGAATCTTTGAATTAGTTTGTTATTTACTGTTCCTTAAAGGTTTGCTAAAACTCATCCATGACATCTCTTGGCTTACTTGGGTTTTTTTGGGGGGGGGGAGGTGGATAACTTTGGCTACCAATTCAGTTTATTTAATGGTGAATATTTAGGTTTTCTACTCCTTACTGAGTCAATTTCAGTCATTTATGTTTTTCTATATAATTATCCAAAAGTGCATTGACATAGACTGTGTTTTGGTATTCTTTTAGGACTTAATCTGTACTTAAAATCACACCCCTCCTTTCACTGTCCTTAACATGATGTTTGTTTTTGTTGTTCTTTTTAAAGATTTTATTTATTTATTTGACAGAGAGAGAGATCACAAGTAGTCAGAGGCAGGCAGAGAGAGAGAGGAAGAAGCAGGCTCCTCACTGAGCAGGGAGCCCGATGCGGGCCTCGATCCCAGGACCCTGGGATCATGACCTGAGCTGAAGGCAGAGGCTTTAACCCTCTGAGCCACCCAGGCGCCCTAACATGATCTGTTTGTATCTTTTCTCTGTCTTCCATAATCAGTCCTTGATGGGAGTGAACCTATTTTATTAATCTTTCCAAAGAGACAACTCTTGGTTTTGTCATTCCATTCCCTTTTATTGTTGCTTTCTACTTTACTAGCCTTGCTGTCTTTTTTATTTCCTTCTTTTGTATTTCCTTTGGATTTTTCCTACTGTTCTTTTTCTAACTTCTTGACCTCCATGCTTACACAGTTAATCTTTCTTCTTTTTTACAAATGCATTTAAAATTATCCATCTTTCTCTCTAAGTAACACTTGAACTGCACCTCACAAATTGCTAGGTAGTATTTTCACTGTCATTCAGTTCTAAATATTTTGTCAGTTCTTTCATGATTTCCTCTTTAGTCCGTGAGTTATTTAAAGGGTCGCCTTCCTGCTCTTAGCTTTGTAAATGTGTGATCTCTTCCTTCAGTAATTGTTGATTTCTCAATCTTCCCAAATTCAGAGAACATAATCTATATTTTAGATCGGTTCACCTACTACACAGACTTTTTTCATGTTCCACGTGGGCTTAAAAACAATGTATCTTTTGTTTTGTTGAGTTCTGAAGTGTATGTTACAAGATCAGATTTGTTAACTGTATTATTCAGATCTTCTACGTATTTACAATTGTCTGCTTGTTCCATCGGTATCTGAAAGACGTTACTAAAATCTCCCACTATAATTGAGGATTTATCTATCATATTCCTATCTGTTTTGGCCTGTCTAAACTCAAGACCATATTACTAAACACAACTTCATGACTGTTAGATCTTTCAGGTGGACTGTTCTCTTTATCGTCACGGGGGCCGAGCCATCTGTGGGTCCAGTAAAGGGCATTTTTCTCCATCCAGGTAATGAACAGATTCAGAAACAAAAAAAATTAAGAGTAATGTGATTAGAAGTCAAAATAACTCCTTTGTTCCTGATAAAAGCCACCCAGTTTAGTGTAAAGATGAAATGGGTCTTCTAACTAAACCCCAGAATTGCCCTCCAGGTCATAGGCACTGCTGGGCAAGAGGCAAGCTTCCTCCGGAGGGGGCTGGCTCAGGGGGCACCTCCAGCACAGGGGAGCGGAGGGCACACCCTGAGCATGCCAGCTCCAAGAGGGAAAACGGAAAAGGCTACACATGTCAAGTTCTTGCTCCCTAACTCACCGATCAGAGAAGGCAGAGGGAGCCGGGGTGTTACACAGAAGCGTTCCTTCCACACGGCAGTAAATATCAGGAATGGGGAGAAGTATTTCCAAGCTACAAAGGAGTGTACTCCCTTTATCCCTACCAATGCTTTTTCCCTGAAATTCTATTTTGTCTAATATTAATGTTGCTATACTACCTGGAAGCATTAGTTAGGATTTTCCCAGCGTATCTTTTTCCATTTCTTTATCTTAAATCTTTCAATATTATTATTCTTCAGGTATGTCTCTTATAAGAAGAATATAGCTACTAACCCTAAGATCCAGTAATCACATTACTGGGGTATTTACCCCCCAAAAAATACAAAAGCACTAATTCAAAGGGATGCACCCCTATGGTTATTGCAGCATTATTTATGAAAGCCAAAGTACAGAAACAGCCCAAGTGTCCACTGAGAGATGAATGGATAAAGAATTTGTGTGATGGTATATTACTCAGCCATAAAAAGAATGAAATTTTGCCATTTGCAATGACATGATGGAGCTAGAGAATATAATGCTAAGTGAAGTAAGTCAAAGAAAGACAAATACCATATGATTTCACTCATATGTCAAATTTAAGAAACCAAACAAATGCCCAAAGGGAGAAGGAGAGAGAGAGAGAGAGAGAGAGAGAGAGAGAGAGAAACCAAGAAAGAGACTGAATGGATGGAATTCCTGAGTCACTATATTATACACTTGAAACTAATATTACACGGTATGTTAACAATACTGGAATTAAAACAAACTTAATTTTAAAAAAACAGCAAAGAGGGGAAAATATCAATTTTAGTCTGCTAGTCTGGTATATTCACATGGTAACTTAATCTATTTATATTTATTGTGATTTCTAATATATTTGGAATTATTTCTATTATTTTGTGCTTTCTATTACTCTGTGCTTTCTTTCCTTTTTAAAATTCCTCCTTTCCTGCCCTCAGTTCAATAAAAAAAAAATTCTCTTTATCCCTCTGCTAGTTTGAGCTGTAGACTGAATGTCTATAACTTCCAATACAAATATTTATAAATTTTTTCAACAAATGCTAAACTTACTTGCTGTGTCTCTTCTGAGGAGGGAGGAGGAAACAGTAACTTAGTAAACTCTTCCCTCCCCATCGTCCTTCCTACTTCTGTTTAGTTCAAGTCTCCTTTTATTTTTTTATTTAAATTCAATTAATTAACACATAATGTATTATTGGTTTCTGAGGTAGAGGGCAGTGATTCATCAGTCTTCTATAATACCCACTGTTCATTACATCATGTTCCCTCCTTAATTTCCATCACCCAGTTACCTCAATCCTCCCATCCCTCACCCCCTCCCCTCCAACAAACCTCAATTCATTTCCTATGATTAAAAGTTGCTTATAGGGGGGCGCCTGGGTGGCTCAGTAGTTAAGCGGCTGCCTTGGTTCAGGTCATGATCCCAGGGTCCTGGGATGGAGCCCCACATCGGGCTCCCTGCTCCGTGGGAAGCCTGTTCCTCCCTCTCCCACTCCCACTCCCACTCCCTCTGCTTATGTTCCCTTTCTCGCGGTGTCTCTCTCTGTCAAATAAATAAATAAAATCTTTTTAAAAAAAAAAAGTCTCTTACAGTTTGTCTCCCTCTCTGATTTTGTTGTATTTTTTCCTCTCTTCCCCTATGATCCTGTTTTGTTTCTTAAATTCCACATATGAGATTATATGATAATTGTCTTATTCTGATTGACAATCTCGCTTAGTGTAATACCCTCTAGTTCCATCCATGTCGTTGCAAGTCAACCCTCTTTTAAACACACAAAAATTACTTCTTTTTCACCCATCAATAATTAAATTTATCAACATAGTTTACCTATTTATTGCCACTTTATTTTTTTTAAGATTTCTTTATTTTGAGAGAAAGAGCACATGCACACATGAGCGGAAGGAGCAGAGGGAGAGGGAGAGAATTCCAGGCAGAGGAGTCTTCCTCACTGAGCACAGAGCCTAATGTGGGACTTGATTCCATGACCCTGACCCAAGCCCCTGAGCCAAAACCAAGAGTCATACACTCAGCCAACTGTGCCACGCAGGCACCCTTGCCACTTTTTAACCACATCTTTTCTTTTGCTTTCTCTTTTCTTCTGTACATCCTTTAGTAATTCTTTCAGGGAAAGTCTGTGTGTGGTACACTCCCTCATGCTTTTGTCTGAAAACAGTTCAATTTTGTCTTTGCAGATAGCTTCTCTGGGTATAGAATTTAAGGTTAAAGGATTCTTTCTGTCCTTCTTTCCTTTCCTTCTTTCCTCCCACATTTTAAAAACACTGTCCTGTTGTCCCGTGGCTGATAAGAAGTCAGCTCTCAGCCCATTTGTCATCACTTCATAGACGAATGTCTTTATTCTTAAGAAGCTTTAAAACGTTCTCTTTCCCTTTGACATTCTTTTTTTTTTTTTTTTTTTTTTTGGAAAAAAAAAAAAACCCTTTTTTAAATACCCGAAGCCGAAGGNGCCTTTCCGGGCTTTGATTTTCCTCAGATAGAACTCTAGCTCCTTGCCCTCTAGCACGTAGCCATCTGCTCGGCCACACTGGTCTGGTCTTGAAGCGATGCATGCAAGAAGCTTGCCCTGCTGGAATTGCTCCTCCAGAAGACTGCTGATTTTGGCATTCTTTTTCCTTTCATCATACTTCTTCTGAATTTTCTTTGATCGTTTTTTGTTTAAAATCTCTTCCTCCTCTGGCGTCAGCTTGGCCCCCTTCTTGCGGCCCAGGGGCAGTGCATAGTGGGACTCGTACCACTGTCGGTACAGTGTGCTGTCAATGAGCACAACACAGTTCTTCACCAGGGTCTTGGTGCAAACCAGTTCGTTGTTGGATGCATTGTAGACAACGTCAATAATCCTTGTTTTGCGCGTACAACACTCAGAGCCCCAGGAGAAGTTCCCCACGTCTAGCCTCAAGGCACGGTACTTCTTATTGCCTCCCCGGACTCGGACTGTGTGTATGCGGCGGGGGCCAATCTTAGTGTTGGCAGCGGGGCGTCCGAGCTCTTACTTCCACTTCTTGTGGTAGGGCTTTCTCTTGCCCCCGGTCTTGCAGCGCTTGTGCCAGTTGTCCCGAGAGATGCCCATCGCTCTCGGCGCTGGCTGCGAAAGAGTCCCTTTGACATTCTAATGCTTCACTTCATTGTGTCCAGTAGTATTGCTTTGTTTTAAAATCATGCTCAGCACCACAGTGTGTGCTTTCTTCCATTCTGAAATATAGCCATTATTTCTTGGGATATCTCTTTTCCACTGGCTTCTCTCCTCTTCCCTCGGAGACTCTAAGACAAATGCTGGGACCTATCAGTCTATTATCCACACATCTTCCTTCTTTTTCACGTATTTTGTCACTCTGTGCTGTGCTCTGGATGAATTCTTTGAGACTATCATCCAAACCACAGATTCACGCCTTGATTCCGAACCGATTATATGAGACTAGATTTTATCCCATGTATTGAGGTTTTCAACTTCAACTGTTTTGTTTCCAATAATTCCAATTGTTTTCATTTTGTACCCATGTGTATCCACTCTTGATTCGTTTCCATTCATCCACTGTATCATAATTTATTATCCCTTTTATAGATGCTATTCATTCCATATCTTCTTCAGATACTAAATCTATTTAAGTCATTTGAAAGTGTATCATTATTTGCATTTCATTAGCAGTAAACCAGCTCTCATTTGTTGATGTTTTCAGCTTTTTTTTTTTAAGATTTTTTATTTATTCATTTGAGAGGGAGAGCATGTGAGAGAACCAGCAGAGAGAGGGAGAAGCAGACCCCCTGCTGAGCAGGGGGTCTGATGTGGGGCTCCATCCCAGGACCCTGGGATCACGACCTGAACTGGAGGCAGACATTTAACCAACTGAGCTACCTAGGCATCCCTCAGCTGTCTTTCTTAATGTCAATTTTCCCTGGGTATTTTGGAACTTTCTATCATTTTTCTCTATCCTCAGTGCAAGGCACCCTGGCCCAGTTCCCATTAGAACTGGTTGCATACACCTTATGCAACCTGGTGGCCTAATCACATGATAATCGCTGACCCATCACAGCAGCCTATCACTCTTCTTCCTGCTTCTGGCCTTGCCTTCCCGCCAAGACATTCTCCTTGCTCTAGCCAGTGATCATTCTACAGTGCAAATCATATCACTATATTCCCCTTTCAGAAGCTCTCCTCTGGCTCGTAAAGAAAATCTAAGTTCCTAGACACAGTCCAGACATGATTTAGTTTTTCCTTGCCTCTCCAGCATGACCTTTCAACCTTACTTACACTCAGACATACGCACATACAGACACACACTCCACATTCAAGCTCTTGTAACCTCTCAGTTTTCCCATACCATCTACCTTTGGATCACTGTCACTAGACTAAATTAATCCATGTCCATAAGAAGATAAGTGAGAATGAGAACAGGAATAAGAATACCTAATACGTATTGATGTTTTCTGTAGCCAAGTAACAAGAGATGAGCTAATTCCTTACATTAGCCCCACCCCTGAACAAAGTCTGGCACATATTAAGCCCTGACTAAACAAGGCTTTATATTCTATGAATAGAGAACAGCCCTTTTTTGTCACACTGATTGCTTTTTTTGCCTCAAATTCTACTGTTTCATATTAATACTGCCAACTGTGCTAACTTTTTACATTTGCTATAACTTTTTCTCAACACTTTTCTTTTTAAATATACTAAGTTTCTTTCTTTAATAAAATACAGATACATTGATTGATTGAAGAGTGGGGGGGTGGATGGAGGGATGACTCAAACTGAGAATCTTTTGCTATTTAATAGTGGAATTTCACTCACTTATATTTATTATACATCACATGTACTCAGACTTCTATTTTATTTATTTATGTTTCTTTATTTTCTATCTTTTTCTATACATTAATGTTTTCTTTATCTTCCTTTATTTTGGAAGGTTTTCATTCTACCAGTGATTTTATAGCCATGGAATACTACATTTTCATCAAAATATGTCCAGCTTTTAGTTTACTTTCATTGATTTTGTCTGATACTGGGTGAGTCATTTTGATCTGCAGAGTTAAATCTTCAATCAGCTGAAGAACATCTTATCCACATGTTTAATTCCTGCTCACTGTCTTCCATAGTCATTATAATTTTGCTCATCATTTTAGAGTTGTGTTTTCCTTTGAATCGTGTGAAAGCCACTCAAGCTTGCTCTCAATATTACTAACTGGGTTTTCCACAAACTAGACTCTGCTCTTTACTGCTTCTAAAACCATTTAAAATTCTTTTTTACCATTTTCAGTTTTCTTTTATTCTTTCCTTAATTTAACTAGCAATTTTTCATATCACTCTGCTGTCCTATTTTATCTTTTGTCTTTTCTTTCATACGGTTTATTTTTTTCTGAAAGTTTGCTGAAAATACAAAGTCAATAGATATCTAAATTTTACTTGGCTTTCTGTAGTAAATCCTTCCTAAAATTTGGCCAATTCCCTACCTTCTAAATGCTAGGTTATGCTTTTTTAGGTGCAGAATCTTTTCTTCCACCAACCTGTGAGGGTTTTTTCCCTCTACTTCTTCTTTATATCCAAGCTTGAAAAAGAAGAAATCTACTCGGGCTTGTTATTCATTTCCAGTAGTGTATAAACTCCTCTTGGCTACTCCCGTGGCACACACAGAGGCTGTCAGAATACTCTTCTCAGTGTTTAAGCTGGAGAGCTGGTTCTCTTAAAACATCAATTAAATAATCCAGAAGCCTACAGGGAATGAGGAAGATGCCGGGACAAGAGCCGCTGCCACCAAGGGAGTTTCACCCCTGTATAATTTCTTCTTTGTGTCTGGTAAAGCTTCTAAAGCTCTGGGGCCAATTTTCTTACATCTGGTTTTCAGTCTGGCCTGGCCAGCACCCCAAATACATGATGTGATTGTCCAGCTTCCTAGCTGGTATATGGCTTCTCCCCGCCACCCTATTCACTGGTTTTCTATTTCAGAGAACCACATTTGAGCTTGCCCTTGGACTCCCCAGGGGACTGATTTCAAATGCTGTTGACCCAAAACAACAAAAATGGTTCCATGTGTAAGGATTCCTGACTATTCCAGGGCTCGCGCTCACTTCGAAAGAGTACAAGACTCCCCAGAATCTCCAATTTCATATATTCCCATGCTACATTGCTGTCTAAGGGAGGTGAGATGGGTTTTAACTCTCAATGTCATCTATATTATAGTCCTAACTGCCCCGTAAATTATTTCTTAAAATATTCTAAGTGTGTGTTGTGTTTCTGACATCCTTCTCTCGTTTTCAGTTCTGAAGCAGCATTTCAAATCGGATATAATATTGGGAAAAAGAAGGCAGATCCTTGTGTTCATCTTACTCAGAAATCCTACCCAATCTAAGGCTGATTTTTACTAAGAAAGGAAATAAGTTTCTTTACAGAGATTCAGCTAGCTCAAAACCCTATTTGGATGTGGGGATCCATATACAACTTCCTCAAAAAATTTGTTCTAACAATTTAGTTACTACCTTCTCCTTGCCTTGCAAATAGGATTTCTAGCCAAGTGAACCTCAGTAAGAAAACTGCTTCCTTTCTTAATAAAAAACCAAGATTGGATGGGTGCTGGCAACTTCCTTATACTCCCCCACACACACACACATACACACACCTCCCCACAGCACAGCTATGTGCCCCTGCTCCCTCCTATATTTATCTCAAAATCTGGGCAGAAAAAAATGTTATTGCTTTTTTCCAAATCCCATTAAGGACTTCCCATTAGATTCAACAACTATAGACTGGGATCTAAACAGGTTCATAGCACCCTGCTAAGCACTAACACATGGCCTTCCAGGCTTCTCCACCAGCCCACCAGGGACAGAGATAAATAACACACAGCCTCACTGTGTTCCCACAGCATCCTGCACCTATCACTAAAATAATACCTGTGACACATACCAAAATCTTCTGTTTTTTCTCTCCCACTAGACCAGAAGCCTTTAGAAAACAGACTACCACTCAATCATTGCATCCCCGGCCCTCGTGACACTTCCTGGTACAAAGGAGGTTTTACAAAACATGTTAGTGGAACAAAACGGAAACGAAGTCTAGCTCCTGCCCTTGAGCCAAGAGAGGTATCCTGGCTTAGCTGTCAGTCGGTGCTCCCATTGTGAACACTTTACCATCCTGGGGAGCCCAGCACACACGCAGATGCTTCAGGGTCTATCTTCATGACGGGACGAGGACCACAGGCAAACCCTCTCCCAGGACGACTTGGGGTTGTAGCTCAGCAGAATGAGCCAGCCCAAGTTTCTCTTCCCAACTCCTTCAGAGCCACGGTCCCCACAAGACAAAAATGCAGGTCAGGGTATGGCCTAGGTGACCTTGAGACTAGGATACCACTGTGAGTCCCACAATCCACCAGCTGACAGAAGAACCTGGTCTCTTGGCCTGGCAGCCAGAACGGAGTCCCAGGACTCCAGCGGGTCTGTTCCTCCCAGCACACCCAGACCAGACTGGTCAGACTGGTCAGACAGGTATTTCTGGGTCCCTGCCACTAGAGGCGTGGCCTCCACAGGCGCAGCAGCCCCACCTGAGAATGACCCGAAGGTACTCGATGCCCTCCACCTCCTCACACTTGATGGACAGGAGCAAGTTCCCCAGACTGCTGGCGGTACAGTAAAAGTTCAGGTGATCCTAGAAACAGAAATCAGGTATTAGCAGGCAGGAGGGGACCTTCCAGACGTGACCCCCCAAATCCCCTCCTTCCCCAGGAGCAAGAAGCCCCACAGCAGTGAGGAGGAAAGACAAGGATGCTCTGCTGCGGCTGCCGCTGAGGAGGAGGGGAAGAAGGAAGAGGGAAAGGAGCAAGATCACAGGAATAGATTCCAACGACCCAGTTGCTGGGATGCACCAGGCCATGCGCTAAGGACTTAGCGCACATTGTCTCCTTTAATCCTGACCACAACTTTATGGGGGAGATGACGGCATCATCCCCACTCCACAGAGAAGTAAACCAGCGTCCAGGGAGATTAAGTTACTGCCCAGAGTCACATAACCAGGAAGTGGCAGATCCAGCATTCGAGTCCACCTTGAACACTGATGCTCGAGTTCTTCTCCAAGGACCCCACATATCCACTTCCTTACGCCCAGGGGGCAGCCCTCGCTGATGCAGACCAGTTGCAGGAATAAAGCTAGGAGGCCCTCAGCTCCTCCCGCCATAGGGAGCTAGGAGGTCCTCTGGACAGTGGGTCTCTCTCAGGCCCAGGGAGCCGACTCCAGACCTGCCGTATCAGCGTGGGGCCCTGGAGTCTGCACTGGAACAATGCAGATGAGACTCCTAT
Source organism: Ailurus styani (assembly GCA_002007465.1). Lineage (NCBI taxonomy): Eukaryota > Metazoa > Chordata > Mammalia > Carnivora > Ailuridae > Ailurus > Ailurus styani. The sequence goes on along the minus strand of LNAC01000022.1, from coordinate 10,974,419 downwards.
GAGACTCTGCAAAACTGCCTTAGGCTGGCGACTTCTGGAACCTGCTCTCAGGACTCCCAAACCAGGCAAGTCGGAAGAGCAGAATGTATTTAAAGAAATGTGACTCTGTCACTTGTAAGCAATCAGAGGCTCACAGCACATCATCCAGAACAACTGCCCTGGGGACCTGCTGGAGTGAGGACAAGAGGGATTGGACTACTTAGATGGAGACAAAGACTTTCAAGGTGTGAGAACACATTTTCTCCTGCACCATCCTTCGCCCCCCAACACTACCCATCCCTTCGCCTCCGAGAACATCTGCTGAGAGTGGGGCCCCCAAGGACCCATCACACTGAGCCTTCCTGACTTCTGCACACCCCGTCCCCCCGCCCAGGAGCAGAGCTAGTTGGACCTCCCCACCCCGGACAGCAGGACGGCGGCAGGCCCTCAGGAGGGGGCAGGCCAGGGAAGGAGGAGAGACGGAGACAGGGATGCTGGAGGAGGCCAGGCCAGGCGCGTTTCCCTGCCCGCCCGCAGCTGCTTTCTCACGCGGGGCCCTCAGCCTCACCTTCCCCAGGAAGTGCCTGCGGTAGGCCTTGGCTTCACCCTTGCACTCGAGCTTATAGCCGAACGTGCTGGGGCTGAGACTGTCCTCTTCCTCCTCCTCACAGATGCTGCTGCCAAGGGAGGTCGGTGTCCCCACGTTCTCCGGGTCCTCGATCCAATAGCCCCCAAACTGGGGCAGGACAATCAGGGGGTATGGGCCTCCCTTCTCCACAACCTGGAGGCAAAGAGAGGGTCTTGCACTGAGGCCTGCCCTGGCTTTACAGGGGGAAAGGACGGGAGGGGTGGGGGTACCCCCCACCTCTGAATTGCTCCAAGGTGGAGACCCCTCTATTTGAGGCCAAACACAGTAACACAAACCCCAAATTTAAGCCCAAGAACATCGCCCAGCTTCACTGACTCTGGAGTTCCAGAGTTACAAGGCTTCTGTCAGCACCCCGGTCTGAACACGGCTAAACTGAGGCCACAGAGCTACAATCTCAGGCCTGAGGTTCTCTCCCACGTCGGATGGAGCAGGGACCGTCAGCACCACTAGCTCCCCCAGCCCCATCCCAGAGATGAGACACAGGGCAGGCTCCGGTGAGCCCAGGGAGCTCCTACCTCATCAATGCTGGGGTACGGGATGTAGTCATCCTGCAAGACAAACCAGACAAGGCTGCCGTTAGCCCCAGCAGCACCCGTGAAGTTTGAGGGTTGTTTCCATTCCCCTCTCCCAGGTCGGGGGGTGCGGGGTGCCTGGGAGGCTGCACCAGAGCTTTGAGAGCATCCAAGAGAAGAACACCAGATCAAGAAGAGCAAAGAGGCTGCTCTGGGATCTGGCCTCCCTTGAATGCTTCCCCAAATTGACAGACCCGGACGCAAACCTGGCTGGCTAGAGACAGCAGTGCATAAAGGCTGTGAATTTCACGCCTTTCCTGTCGTCAGCTTCACCCCTTAGGAAACCTTAACAGGAAGACAACCCCTGATCCCACCCAGGCCTGCCTCAGGCAAGGGAGCTGACCTCCAAGTGATGAGCTGCTCCCCCTGGGCCTTGGGAAAGGAAACTGAAAATGAGAGCTGAGGACCACTGGAGTCCAAAGCCTGATGCCTCGAAATGTTGTGTGCAGTTTGTTTGCAGAAGCAGGTACAGAAGGACTGGCTGAGCCACAGGCCTTAGGTCTCCCCCAAGGTTTCTACCCCAGGCCATTCTAAGGCCGCCCTGAAGGCATCAAGCCAGGGCCTTCCTTCTGCCCACCAAGCACCAGTGGACAGGGGCACACCCACTTAAGGAGCATTGGTGAAAGGCGGATGGAAGCCCACAGACCCCAGCACATCAGCCGTCCCCCTGCCGGGCCCACCAGGCTGCCACCACATCCACACAGCCCACCTTGTTCTTCTGCGGGCCCGGCTTCTGCTCTTCAAGCTTGATCCCCTGTGGAAACAAGGAAAAGTTGATCCGTGGAAAAGAAAAGGTCATAAAACAGGGGCCAAATGGAGGGTTCCCTTGGGATTCTCAAGCACCCGTCTTGATAGGGTTGGTAATAACAGCGACAGCAGATGTGTGCCGGGTCCTTACACAACACACACCTGTCAAACTCAGTCCTCACGGCAGCTCCAAGTAAGACAGGAGGACAGGCAGGGAAGAGCCCAGACTCGAGCCAGATCACTAGGGTTCAAGTCCCAGTACTGCCACTTATGACTTTGGGCAAGTCCCAAACCTTTGTGGCTCAGTGTTCCCATCTGCAAAATGGGAACAGTAATAGCAGCTACTCTTGGGGTCAAGGTTAAATGTTGAGGATGTAGTAAGCCCTTGAAAGAGTGCCTGGCTTTGCTATAGGTCATTATCACCAGGCAGTAATATCATCCTGGCACCAAAATCTCTCTGCCAGGCCCTGAGAACCAGGAGGTAAGGGGCAAGGATGGGAGCCCACATCTGAATGGTGTCAAAGCCAACACTCTGGACCTGGTGCCTCCATCCTCTCCCTTGTTGGGGTGCAGACCCACAGGTGACAGGCAGGGGGGTCTGGGGCTCATTCGCTTCTGGGAAGCAGTGCCTTGTCCAGTGTTCCTGTGGTCAAGATCTGACTTAACTGGGTTTTTTCAAGAGGGGAGCACATGACTGAGTAAATTAAACAAGACTGTTTGAATAAATTAAATAAGGGTATGAAATGGTGGGACAACTAGAAGAGAAAACCACCGTAATCAAAACGTGGGGATTTTAAGCTTTCTCAATACCTTCCCACTGCTGTATCCTATGAAGCCCTTAGCACCTTTATACAAAGGGAAACTGAGGCACAGGGAGCCGGTTGCTTCTGAGGTTGCACAGCTAGTGAGTGGCAGGGCCTGGATTCAAAGCCAGGGTGTCTGTCCAGGTGCGCAATCATATCCCAGGGCTCCTGCTCACTGACTGGATTTAGACTTTGGCTTCTCCGGACTTCTCCTGGCTGAGTCACCCTACAGCATTGCTCAGGACGTCGTGGGAGGACCCCTCCCACTGGACAGGTGCTCCTTTCCCCACACGGGGAGAAAACCACCTGGGTGGCCCGGCAGACCCTGTCCAGGGAAGCAAACTGGGCAGATGGGGAAGGGGTGATGTCAGGAGTTTGTTTTGTTTGTCCTGCATTAGTCACCCCTACCTGGGAACAGCCCCTGGGCAGGAAAGCAAACCTCCTCCCTTCCCCATCCCTCCCTGACGACAGAGTCATGCCCAGCTCTGGGCCCTCTCCTCTCCCTGTGTCTGCCTTTGCAATAGGCATTATTATCATCCCCCTTTTCCCTACCATGAAGAAATGGAGGATCAGAGAGGTAGAGCGACTTGACCAAGAACACTCAGCTAGACAGCATCAGGGTTAAAACTTTGAACCCAGGACCAAATGGACCCAAGGCTGTGTACTTAGTCCACGTTGCTTCATAGGGATTGTGCCTTCTTCCAATTTCTCCACTCTCGGTTGGGGGGTCAGGAGCCCCAGATCTGAGTTTCAGTTCTCCATGACTCACAGAGTACTCTGGGCACTTGACGGCTCTGAGACTCAGTGTCCACAGCCGCAGCCTGAGAAGAGGTGGCACCCACACCCAAGGACGGGATCTGGCCACACCACGCCATCTGCTTAACTCCCAGTATGTCCCCATATGTGAGTTTTATCCATACAGAAGAGCTGGAACTGTGGGCCTCTTGGAGGCCGGGGCCCAGTGGGGCACATGGCAGGGACCTAAACCCTGGGAAGTGTGATTTCAGCCCCTGGCAGTCTCAACAGAGATGGAACAGGCAGACCCTTGGAGGTTCACTGCCACAAACATACAGAGGGAGCCTAGAAGCCAGACCCCGCCCTCAAGAGGGTCCCAATCTGGTTGAGAAGTCAAGCCCTGCAGTCTAGTAACAAAAACAATGCAGGCCAGTTAAGTGAGGCTGAATTATGTGCTCAAACAGAGAGCTCTTTGTGGGGGAGGCTGGAGTCTCCAGATGGGGGCGAGGGACCAGTGGGTTGGGGAAACAAATGAAGAGAAGGCGGGGGGAGCCGCAAATCCCCTGCCAGCTTCCCCGAGAGCGGGGATTTCGTGCACTCGGAGTGAAAATCCCCGCTTTACTCCAGGCAGCTGAGCACGGAATTACATGCTCGCTCCCACCACGCTGTCAAAGCGCATGCCAATCCTCTTTCCACAACTTAACCAAAGTCCCTAAATGTCTACAAAGTTGGTTTGCAGTCCACACACTGCTGGGCACAGAGGAGGCTCTTAATCACTAGTTGGTGACAATGGCACAACCATCAGTGGTATTTTTCCCTCCAATGGTCCCTTCCCTTCCCCACCACTAGGGAGACCTGGCTTCCCTGCGAGCACCTCGGCAGCTCCCCCTGCATCTCAGGACCCTATCTGCGCCTATCCTCAGGACCCTATCCTCTAGCACCTGCAGACCATTGCCACAGAGCCTTGCTTCCTTGAGCCAGGAGCATCTACTTAGGGCTAACAGCATCATAACTTAACGGCTAAGCCTTCCGGCTCAGAAGCCGCTTGCTAGCCACGAGCCCTTGAGTGCTTTAAGCAAGACCTCTGTGCCTCAGTTTTCTTACCTGTGAAAAGCGGACAATGGCGATAATAGAACTGCCTCCTGTGGGTTTTACCAGGAAGGAAGGAGCTAACACTTGTCAGTGTCTGAGCTGAGAAAAGTGCTTAAAATACAAGTGCCAGGGACGCCTGGGCGGCTCAGTCGGTTAAGCGTCTGCCTTCAGCTCAGGTCATGATCCCAGGGCCCTGGGATCGAGTCCCGCATCGGGAGGGTCCTTGCTCATCGGGGAGCCTGCTTCTCCCTCTCCCTCTGCCTGCCACTCCCCTGCTGTGCTCATTCTCTCTCTCTGACAAATAAATAAATAAAATCTTAAAAAAAAAAAAAGCGTGCTATTGGGGGCGCCTGGGTGGTTCAGTCAGTTAAGCATCCAACTCTTGATTTCACCTCAGGTCATGATCTCAGGGCCATGGGATCAAGCACTGCATTGGGCTCTACACTTAGCACAGAGTCTGCCTGGGATATTGTCTCTCCCTCTCCCTCTGCCTCTGGCCCTCCCCCTCCTTATACTCCCGCTAAATAAATAAAATCTTTTAAAGAAAATACATGCGCTATTGTCAACATCATCTTCCCATGCTTTCCACCTGTATCAGTTAAGCCTTCTGGACGCCATCACCTGCCCCCCCGCCCCCGCCCCTCTATTCCCCAGGGCAGCAGTTCTTACCGGTGAGCCCTGACCCCTTGGTGAGGGGTGATTAGAAAGGCCCCCAAATCCATTTGGAACGCTGATTTTTCTGCAGTGCCTAGCAAGTATTTATGTATATTATTTCATCCCAACAAATATGTAAGTGGGTATTTTAATATTATTTATAGGGACTGTGGCACAATTTGTAATAATAAATATTTTGGTCTTCACCCCATTCCTGGCACAGAATTCCTAAAACCTGTTGAATTTCCTAAATGATAAGAGCAATGGGAGCGTTTAGGAGCATCTTTTGTTACAATCCTTCGTCTTTTGTCCTTGGATCCTGAAACAGCTCCAGGGCTATAAAGGTGAAAGCTCTAAGGTTATTCCTAACTTTGCTAATGAGGTGTCTTCTGGGACACCCCTGAGGATGGAGCTGGATGCCAGGGGAACAGACCACTAGTAGAGGGTTGGTGCGTGCAGTCCCACCCCTCCAACCTCCCGGGACGTTGAACAAATCACACCTAAGTACTGAAGCCTCCATAAAAAACCAAATGATGGGCTCAGAGAGCTTCCGGTTGGTGAGTACACATGGCAGTGCAGGGAGAGGGGTGCGTCCCTACACACCTGGCCCCCAGCAACTCTTCCATCTGGCTGTTCCTGAGTTACATCCCTTTATAGTAAATTGATAATCCAGTAAGTGAACTGTTCTGAGTTCTGTGAGCCACTCTAGCAAATTAATCGAACCTGAGCAGGGGGTCAAATCTATAGCCTGTTGGTCAGAAACACAGGTGACAACGGACCAGTGACTGGCATCCGAAGTGGGGAGGAGGCAGCCTTGTGGGGCAGAGCCCTTGCCCTGTGGGATCGGAAGCGCTCTCTGGGTAGACAGGGTCAGAAGGGAGTTGACTGTAGGACACCCAGCTGGTGTCACAGAACTGCTTGGTGGGGGAAAAACCACTACACACTTGGTGTTGGAGGGAGGTGGAAATAGTGCTGTGAATAGACAGAAAACAGGAGCCAGAGGCTCAGAAAAGGGAAGGAACTTGTGCTAGCGAGTGTTAGGTGTGGCTTTGACCTCCAGTGGTTCTCCCCCCCTCCGCTCCGACTCCCAGATATAAGATGACCTCCCCTAAGAAAGGGCTTTCTTTTTCAGGCTTTCTTTCCCACCCGTCCCAGGAACAATAGAGCATTTCAAGCCCTCCCCCATCTGGGGGGTATGGTACCCGCCTCCGCTCTGCTGGAGGGGTTCTGCTTTCTACCTTTTCCGCGTCTTCAGGCAGGAGCCTTCCCAGAATCCTCGGTGCCACTCGACACAAAAATGGCCTGAGGTAGTCCCGGCCATCGGGCTGGGAGTTCGCTCTTCTCTGCCCCTCCCTCCCTCCAAGGCTCCCAAGTTCTGCCTGGTGTTGTTGCCCCCACGTCACTGCAGCATGACCCCCACCCGGGGCTCGGCTTCCCCACTTTGGGGTTACTCACCTGCATTTTCTCCAGCATCTCAAAGAACTCCGCCGACTGAAAGACACAAAGAGGTTGCGTCAGCCTGGGGGTCTGCTGAGAAAGTCTCCTCACCAACTGTCTGCAGGCCTAGCCCAGGGCTTCCCCAGAGACAAGAATCATTTGGATCAAGAGAGAAGGTAATTTGATTTTGCCTTTGCAGGGCTGGTGGGCCAGAGCTCCCCCTAACAAAAGGAAAAATGACATGCGGCCAGGCTGGCAAATGGCCCTGGGGAGAGTAGGCACTCGGTCTCTGTCAAGAGAGAGGAGCCTGTGGGGCCCCGAGGAAAAGCCAAGTTCCATAAAACACCTGTCAGCCCCCAGATTCAGCCTCTGGGAGGAGTCTTGTTTGGGATGTTTTCAGCCCAACATTGGGGCTAAGATGTCCGACACAAGTAGTTTTCCAACTTCTGTGGCCACACGGCCCTCCTGTCTCCCACCTCACTTAGAACTCCAGCATATAAAACCAGTAGAAGCAGAGCACCTCTGGCCAGGGCGGCCATGGGGGCTTGAGCTCCTAAGGTGCCTGCCCCAGTTCCCTGCCCCCAAGGAAGCTCTTTGGGACCCTAGAGTATATGAGCAAAGCCTGGAAACCACTGAACTGGAGCCTCCAGGAACTTGGATAGATGATTCAAAAAATCTCAAACTGGGGCGCCTGGGTGGCTCAGTGGGTTAAACCCTCTGCCTTCGGCTCAGGTCATGATCTCAGCGTCCTGGGATAGAGCCCCACATCGGGCTCCCTCCTCGGCAGTGGGGAGCCTGCTTCCTCCCCTCTCTCTGCCTGCCTCTCTGCCTACTTGTGATCTCTCTCTCTTTGTCGAATAAATAAATAAAATCTTAAAAAAAAATCTCAAGCTCTGTAAGTCCAAACATTTAACCTGCTTTGATGCTTCCCCTTGTAAATTCCAGGTAAATGCAAAAAGCAGAAAAAGGAAATGGAACGGAGGGGTGAGGGGCCAGAAGCTCTACCCTAACAAAACCCATGCAGAGATCTCTCAGCAGTTTCCCCACTTCCCCTTTCCATAAAAATAGCTACACTTTCTTGTAACATCACTGCCCACATCTGGGCCCTGGCAAGCCATGAGTTAATGAGCACCCAGAACACAGTCCTCAGATGAATAGGAAAGGAACGAAAGCAGTGATGATGAAAAACAAGGAGATCCTTGTCACTTCTTCGAGCGGAGGAAGAGCATCCCTCCCTTCCTCTGCAGCCAGCAATGGCCCAGAATTACCTGGAGACCCCTGCCCGCAGAATTCCCAGAGAGAACCACCATGGGAAGGACTGCTGTGGAGTTCCTTGGCTTAAAATGAGCTCCCCCCAGGCCACAGCTGGCCCGTCAGAGACAATAGTCTCTGACTCCCAGCAATTCAGGTCCCAGGGTCTGGAAAACCCCCATGGGAACGCACAGCGTGGAAGACAAGCTTCAGGCATCCACATCGAGCACCCCTGACCAGAAATAGCCGCGAAACACACAACTCCTGAACCTATCCTTCCCACTGGTCTGTGCACCCTTACCAACTCCAGTCTCCAGGAGACCAAGATTCTTAGACAGAATTTATGCAAATCAATAAAGCTAGAAAGATGAGCAGGAAGAGGACAAAAGGGCAGAAACAATCAACAATTACACGCGCAGATGTCTGACCCAGTGATTCCGCTTCCAGGGATCTGTGCTATAAACACGCTTCTGTGTGAGCGCAAGGATGGATGTTCCCTGCAGCAATGTTTGGTTAGAATGAGCTATGTTCAAATAGTATGAACAACTAGGTCCCAATAAATTAAATAGTTTGGATGAAATGGACGATTTCTAGCAATACACAAATTACCAAAACTGACTCTAAGAAATGGAAATCTAAAAAGATCTGTAATAAATAAAGAAACTGAATTAGTAATCAAGAAGCTACACAAGGAAAAGCCCAGGTCCAGATGGCTTCAGCAGTGAATTCTGCCATTAAAGAAGAATTAATACTAGTTCCTCAGAAACTCTTAAAATAGGACAGGGAACACTTCCCAACTTATTCTAGGAGGCTAGTATTACTGTGACAACAAAACCAAAGACATCGCAAGAAAACTACAGACCAATATAGCTTAAGAATATAGACACAAAAATGCTCAAAAACACTAGCAATCTAACAATGTGTAAAAAGAATCTACATCATGACCTGGTGGGATTGGTTACAGTAAAGTTGGACGAATAGAATAAATACAAAAACCATACTATCAATTCAACAGACATAAAGAAAGCATCTGACAAAATTCCAAACCCTTTCTTGATTAAAAATTAGAAAAAAAACAACAAACTAGATAGAAGGGACATCCTTCAACATGATAAAGGGCAGCTACAAAAAAACCACATGTAATAATATTTTTAATAATGGAAAACTAGATACTTTGTCCATAAAATAAGTAATAAAACAAACCACTGTCATCATTTCTACTTGTCACTGTGCTGGATGTTCTAGCCAGAACAGTTAGGCAAAAGAAAAAGGAAAAAAAAAAAAGCTATATAAAAGGCATCCAAACTGGAAAGAAAGAAGCGAAACCATCTCTATTCACAGATGACATGATCTTGTATAGAGAAAATACTAAGGGGGCACCTAGACGGCCCAGTGACTCTTGATTTCGGCCGGTGATCTCAGGGTCAGGAAATCAAGCCCTGCGTGATCTCAGCACAGCCAGCCTCTGCTTGAGATTCTCTCCCTGTCCCCACCCCCACCTCTGCCCCACCCCCCCCCAGCACTCTCTAAATTAACTACTTTTTTTAAATTATTTGCCCCAGGGGTACAGGTCTGTGAATCATCAGGCTTACATTTTCACAGCATTCACCATAGCACAAACCCTCCGCAATGTCCATAACCCATCCACCCTATCCCTACCCTCCCATCCCCAGGAACCCTCAGTTTGTTTTGTGAGATTAGGAGTCTCTTATGGTTTGTCTCCTTCCCAATCCCATCTTGTTTCATTAAATTAACTAATTTTTTTTAAAAAAGAAAATACTAAGGAATTCACTAAAAAAACTATTAAAACTAATATAATAAATGAGTTCAGTAAGGATGCAAGACACAAGATCAATATACAAAAATAAATTGTATTGCTATACACTATGAACAATTAAATAAAATTAAGAGAACAATTTCAATTACAATAGCATCAAAGAGAATAAAATACTTAGATGTAAATTTAACAAAAGAAATTAAAAACTTACACTCTGAAAAGCACAAAACATTGATGAAAGCAATTTTAAAAGCTCTAAATAAATGGAAATAAATCCCATGATGACAATTGGAAGGTCAGTATGATTAAGGTATCTACACCTTCCAAACTCATCTACAGACTCAATGCAATCTCTATCAAAATCCTAGCTGAAGGGCGCCTGGGTGGCTCAGTTGGTTAAGCCTTTGGCTCAGGTCATGATCCCGGACTCGGCGGTATCAAGTCCCACATCAGCTCCCAGCTCTATGGGGAGTCTGCTTCTCCCCTCTCCTGCTCTCGCTCTCGCTCTCTCTCTCTCTCTCTCTCTCTCTGTCTTTCAAATAAATAAATAAGTAAATCTTTTTAAAAAAAAATCCTAGCTGAATCCTTTGTAGAAATTAAAAAGTGATCCCAAAATTAACGCTGAAACTCAAGGAGCCCAGAATAGCCAAAA
>LNAC01000022.1:10908215-10963573 GCA_002007465.1 Ailurus styani | reverse complement strand
TCTCTCTTTGTCGAATAAATAAATAAAATCTTAAAAAAAAATCTCAAGCTCTGTAAGTCCAAACATTTAACCTGCTTTGATGCTTCCCCTTGTAAATTCCAGGTAAATGCAAAAAGCAGAAAAAGGAAATGGAACGGAGGGGTGAGGGGCCAGAAGCTCTACCCTAACAAAACCCATGCAGAGATCTCTCAGCAGTTTCCCCACTTCCCCTTTCCATAAAAATAGCTACACTTTCTTGTAACATCACTGCCCACATCTGGGCCCTGGCAAGCCATGAGTTAATGAGCACCCAGAACACAGTCCTCAGATGAATAGGAAAGGAACGAAAGCAGTGATGATGAAAAACAAGGAGATCCTTGTCACTTCTTCGAGCGGAGGAAGAGCATCCCTCCCTTCCTCTGCAGCCAGCAATGGCCCAGAATTACCTGGAGACCCCTGCCCGCAGAATTCCCAGAGAGAACCACCATGGGAAGGACTGCTGTGGAGTTCCTTGGCTTAAAATGAGCTCCCCCCAGGCCACAGCTGGCCCGTCAGAGACAATAGTCTCTGACTCCCAGCAATTCAGGTCCCAGGGTCTGGAAAACCCCCATGGGAACGCACAGCGTGGAAGACAAGCTTCAGGCATCCACATCGAGCACCCCTGACCAGAAATAGCCGCGAAACACACAACTCCTGAACCTATCCTTCCCACTGGTCTGTGCACCCTTACCAACTCCAGTCTCCAGGAGACCAAGATTCTTAGACAGAATTTATGCAAATCAATAAAGCTAGAAAGATGAGCAGGAAGAGGACAAAAGGGCAGAAACAATCAACAATTACACGCGCAGATGTCTGACCCAGTGATTCCGCTTCCAGGGATCTGTGCTATAAACACGCTTCTGTGTGAGCGCAAGGATGGATGTTCCCTGCAGCAATGTTTGGTTAGAATGAGCTATGTTCAAATAGTATGAACAACTAGGTCCCAATAAATTAAATAGTTTGGATGAAATGGACGATTTCTAGCAATACACAAATTACCAAAACTGACTCTAAGAAATGGAAATCTAAAAAGATCTGTAATAAATAAAGAAACTGAATTAGTAATCAAGAAGCTACACAAGGAAAAGCCCAGGTCCAGATGGCTTCAGCAGTGAATTCTGCCATTAAAGAAGAATTAATACTAGTTCCTCAGAAACTCTTAAAATAGGACAGGGAACACTTCCCAACTTATTCTAGGAGGCTAGTATTACTGTGACAACAAAACCAAAGACATCGCAAGAAAACTACAGACCAATATAGCTTAAGAATATAGACACAAAAATGCTCAAAAACACTAGCAATCTAACAATGTGTAAAAAGAATCTACATCATGACCTGGTGGGATTGGTTACAGTAAAGTTGGACGAATAGAATAAATACAAAAACCATACTATCAATTCAACAGACATAAAGAAAGCATCTGACAAAATTCCAAACCCTTTCTTGATTAAAAATTAGAAAAAAAACAACAAACTAGATAGAAGGGACATCCTTCAACATGATAAAGGGCAGCTACAAAAAAACCACATGTAATAATATTTTTAATAATGGAAAACTAGATACTTTGTCCATAAAATAAGTAATAAAACAAACCACTGTCATCATTTCTACTTGTCACTGTGCTGGATGTTCTAGCCAGAACAGTTAGGCAAAAGAAAAAGGAAAAAAAAAAAAGCTATATAAAAGGCATCCAAACTGGAAAGAAAGAAGCGAAACCATCTCTATTCACAGATGACATGATCTTGTATAGAGAAAATACTAAGGGGGCACCTAGACGGCCCAGTGACTCTTGATTTCGGCCGGTGATCTCAGGGTCAGGAAATCAAGCCCTGCGTGATCTCAGCACAGCCAGCCTCTGCTTGAGATTCTCTCCCTGTCCCCACCCCCACCTCTGCCCCACCCCCCCCCAGCACTCTCTAAATTAACTACTTTTTTTAAATTATTTGCCCCAGGGGTACAGGTCTGTGAATCATCAGGCTTACATTTTCACAGCATTCACCATAGCACAAACCCTCCGCAATGTCCATAACCCATCCACCCTATCCCTACCCTCCCATCCCCAGGAACCCTCAGTTTGTTTTGTGAGATTAGGAGTCTCTTATGGTTTGTCTCCTTCCCAATCCCATCTTGTTTCATTAAATTAACTAATTTTTTTTAAAAAAGAAAATACTAAGGAATTCACTAAAAAAACTATTAAAACTAATATAATAAATGAGTTCAGTAAGGATGCAAGACACAAGATCAATATACAAAAATAAATTGTATTGCTATACACTATGAACAATTAAATAAAATTAAGAGAACAATTTCAATTACAATAGCATCAAAGAGAATAAAATACTTAGATGTAAATTTAACAAAAGAAATTAAAAACTTACACTCTGAAAAGCACAAAACATTGATGAAAGCAATTTTAAAAGCTCTAAATAAATGGAAATAAATCCCATGATGACAATTGGAAGGTCAGTATGATTAAGGTATCTACACCTTCCAAACTCATCTACAGACTCAATGCAATCTCTATCAAAATCCTAGCTGAAGGGCGCCTGGGTGGCTCAGTTGGTTAAGCCTTTGGCTCAGGTCATGATCCCGGACTCGGCGGTATCAAGTCCCACATCAGCTCCCAGCTCTATGGGGAGTCTGCTTCTCCCCTCTCCTGCTCTCGCTCTCGCTCTCTCTCTCTCTCTCTCTCTCTCTGTCTTTCAAATAAATAAATAAGTAAATCTTTTTAAAAAAAAATCCTAGCTGAATCCTTTGTAGAAATTAAAAAGTGATCCCAAAATTAACGCTGAAACTCAAGGAGCCCAGAATAGCCAAAAGAATAAAGTCGGAGGATTCACACTTCCCAATTTCAAAATTTACTGCAAAGGAAAAGTTTTTAATCAAGATAATGTGGCACTGACACAAGGATAGACCAACAGATCAGTGGAATAAAAAGTCAATGGGGGTTTTTTCAACAAACTGTGCTAGGAAAACTGGATAGCCACATGCAAAAGAATGAGGTTGGACCCTTATGCCACACAACATATAAAAATTAACTAAAAAAGAATCGACAACCTAACTGTAAGAGCTAGAATTTAAAACTCTTAGAAGAAAACACAGGAGAAAGTCTTTATGGCACTTTATGAATCTATTTGGCAATGGATTCTTAGATAGGACACCCAAAGCATAAGCAACAACAACAAAAAAATCCAATAAATTAGACTTCACCAAAATTAAAAACTTTTGTACTTCGATGGACACAAGTAAGCAAAAAGACAACCTCACAGAATAGGAGAAATATTTGCAAATCACCTATCTGATAGGGACTTGTATCTAGAATATGGAATTCTTACAACTCAATAATAAACAGATAATTTTTTTAAGATTTTTTATTTTAGAGAGTGTATGTACGAGTGGGGCTAGGGGCAGAGGGAAAGAGAGAGGGGCAGCAGACTCCAAGCTGAGCAGGGAGCCCAAAAAGGTGCTGGATCCCAGGACCCCAAGATCAAGACCTGAGCCAAAACCAAGAATTGGAGGCTTACCAACTGAGCCACAACCCAGGTGCCCCAATAATTTTAAAATGAGCAAAGGATTTGAATAGGCATTTTTCCAAAGAACATACACAAACGAACAATAACCACATGCAAAGACACTCAACATCATGGGGAAATGTCAATCAAAACCACACTGAGAAACACATTCCATGTACAAGAATGGCCATAACCAAACAGAAATAAGAGCAAGTGCTGGCAAGAACGTGGAGAAATTGGGAGCCCTCACACACCGCTAGTGAGAATGCAAAATGGGGCACCCACTGTGGAAATAAGTTTGGCAGTTCCTCAAAAAGTTCACCATTGAGCCACCATTTGACCCAGCAATTCCACTCTGAGGTATGTAACCCGAGAGAAATGAAAACGCATGGCCAACAAAGAGACACGCACACCAACATTCACAGCGACAATATTCATAACACCCAAAAAGTAGAAATAACCTAAACGTCCATCAACTCATGAACTAACAAATTAGGGCATACCCACACAGTGGAACAGTATTCAGCCATAAAAAAAGAATGACCTCTTTATTCATGCTACACGTAACATGGGTAAACCATGAAACATTAAGCTAAGTGAAAGAAGCCAGAACACAAAGGCCACCTGCTATGATTCAATCTATATGAAATGTCCAGAAAAGGCAAATGTATAGAGATGGAAAGTAGATCTGTGGTTGCCTAGGACTAAGGGAACTAAGGGAAATGGGAGATGTGGAGGATGGTGGCACAGGGTTTCTTGTTCTTTTTTTTTTTTTTTAATACCAGTAGAGTTAACATACAATGTTGTATTAGTTTCAGGTGTACCAGGGTTTCTTTTTGAGGTGATGAAAATGTTCTAAATTCAATTGTTGTGATGGTTGCACAATTCTGTGAATATACAAAAAAAAAAAAAACATTGAATTATACATTTTAAATTGGTGACCCTGGTACATAAATCCTATCTCTATAAAGCTGTTTCAAACAAACTATGCAGCCATTCAAAAGAAAGCAACAGAGTTACTGCTTACATGAGACACTCTCCAAGATACATTAAGTGCGGGGGGTGGGGGCGGAGAACAAATCGGAGAGCACACAGAATATGATCCCATTTTTATAAAAACAAAACCAAAGGTTGCCTATCTGTATATAAAAGCCTAGAAAATAATATGGAAGAATATGCCTCACTGTCAAAAAGCAATTATATCGAAAAGGAGGAGTGGGAGTAGAAAAGGGGGTTTATGCTTTACATACGGCCTACTTCACAAGTACACAGACCTACACAACTTACATAATCAAATTTCAAATAAATACATTTTGTAAGGGAAACAGTAAAATGTGCAAAAGATGTAAACAATTTGCTAAAGGAGAAAAATAAAATTAACAGAAAAGACAGGGCACATGCCCAACCTCCCTAGTTATTAAAGAAATTAAGGTAATAATAAGATAACACCTTTCATCTGTCAGATTGGCCAAGATTAAAAAGAAAACCTGAGGTCGGCAAGGATATGGCATTAAGGACACAGGGACTATAGCTAAGTGTGCATCTGGTACAGTTTCCTGAAGGGCAATTTGGTGCTCTCTGTCCACACCTTTAAAAATGTTCATGTATGAGACACTTGAGTGGCTCAATCAGTTAAGCATCCGCACTCAGCTCAGGTCATGACCCCGTGGTCTTGGGATAGAGTCCCACATTGGGCTCCTTGCTCAGCAGGGAGCCTGCTTCTCCCTCTCCCTCTGCCTGCCACTCCCCCTGCTTGTGCACTCTCTCTCCCTCTCTCTCTCTCTCCCCTGACAAATAAAATCTTCCCCAAAAAATGTTTATGTATTTTGGTCCAATAAACCCACTCTAGGAAATTTACCCTAACACAATATTTGGGCAACTACACAATGATATTTGTTGCAACATTGTTTACAGGCAAAAAAGTAGAAACAGCTGGGGGCTCAGACGGTTAAGAGTCTGCCTTCTGCTCAGGTCATGATCTCAGGGTTCCCTGCTCAGCAAGGAGTCGGCTTCTCCCTCTCTTTCTGCCCCACCCCCAGGCTCATGGGCATACACCCACATCTTCTCTCTCCATTCCTCCCTCTCTCCCGCTCTCTCCCCCTCTCAAATAAAATCTTTAAGGAAAAAAAAAAAGTAGAAATAGCCAAAGTACCCACCAGTGAGAGAAAGAGTAAATAATCCATGAGATTACACCCCTACAATAAAATACTATGAGAGGAATCTATATGCTAATTAAGCAAAACGAAGATTCACAATGCACTGTGAGAAAAATGGAGTTTAGAAGATCCCTTTTTTTCAATATAAAAATCATGTGTGTATGTATCTCCTATGTGATATTTATAGATATTGATATATATAGAATATATATATAATAGGTATAGATACAGGTATTTAAGTCTGCATGTGAATACACACATCACTCATCAAGAAAAAAAATAATAACTTGAAGGATAAATGCCAAAATAAGTTATAGGTAAAGGATAATTCTTTTTTCCTTTTTACTTTTCAGTAGTTTTTACATTTTCTGTAACAACTATAAATTATTTTTGGAGTAACTGGTTACCCAGCAATAGTTTTTAAGAATTCAACACATAGTGGCTCCTGGGTGGCTCAGTGGTTAAGCATCTGCCTTTGGCTCAGGTCAGGATATCAGGGTCCTGGGATTGAGCCCTGCATTGGACTCCCTGTTCGGCAGGGTAACTGCTTCTCCCTCTCACTCTCCTCTGTGCTCTCCCCCTCTCGATCAAATAAATAAATAAAATCTTGGAAAAAAAAAAAAACCACTTCAACGCAAAAGTGTAAGCTTTGCTTCTCTCGACCCCTGCTCCAGGGCCTTCCCCCATCTTCATCGCAGGGTGTCCAGGGACACAATGATGCTGACTTTGGTGCCCAAGAAAGCCCCTGGATTCAGGCTAGTTCACTTCCGTGTCTAACCTTGGCTCTGTGGATTAAAGTCTGGGGCCCTCCTGAATCACCCCCATATCCAGCTTAATCTGTTATCCATGCAAACGGCTGTCAAAAAATTTTCTGTATGAAAAAAAAAAATCTGTGTGTTCTTAGGCAATGCTCTTTTATTGTTTAATGTTAACCCCAAATGACTAAACACCTGCAAGACATGGGCCAGACGCTGGAAGTTCTAGGCAAGGCCCCATTCTCCAGGGTACTTGATCTTAATTAAGAGACAAAGCTGCCAGGGCTACATTACAGCTGCCCAGTGCCCCAGTGTTCAGAGGAGGCCTGAAGCACTTCTGGCTAGAAGGTCAATTGTTATTAGTTCTCTGTTGCTGTGTAACAAATGACTCCAAAACTTAGTGACTCGAAATTCCCTTGGTTCGGGAATTCAGAAGTGACTCAGTTGTATGGTTCTAGCTCAGGGTCTCTCAGGTGGTTGCTGTCAGGATGGGATCAGGGGCTGCATCATCCCCTGACTTGGCTGCATCATCCGAAGACTTGACTGGGGCTGAAGCGTCTGCTTCCAACGCGGTACATCCACAAGGCCCCCTTCCTCAGCACACGGACCTCTGATAGGCTGCTGGAATGTCCTCAAAATATCACCCTCCCCAGAGTGAGTGAACCAAGAGACAAAGCTATAGTACCTTTTATGACCTCGTCTGAGAAACTGCACACCATCATTTCCCCTCTGTCCTCTTCATTAGAAGCGAACATCCACACACAGCCCACACACAAAGGGAGGGGAATCAGGTTCCACCTCCTGAGAAGTACCAATAAATGTGTGGACACACTTTAACACCAGCACACCAAGGAAGGCTTCTTGCAAGAAGTGAGATCCCACTAGACCTTAAAGGATAAACAGAAATCACTTTGATAGAGCGGGGGAAGAGGCCGTTACAGACAGTGGTTTCTGTGCGGACACAGGTGGAAAGATGGAGAAGCATGACAAGTACTTAATGAAGAATAAGTGAGTGGATCAACCTGGCAGACAGGCCTCTGGGTCAACATCCTGAAGATGAGACTGGAAAGGCCTGAGAGACTCCACATGCCCAGAATTCAGGCTTAATCTGTAAAGCCGCAGAGAGCTACAGACACTTGTGTCCCACAGAAGGACACAGGAGGCAAGAGAATCCAGTGGTCAAAGCCGGGTCTGGGAAGTGGCCAGCCCACTCACTACCACACCACTGTGTGGCATGAGACACATTCCTCGTGCTCTCCTCACTCCCTCACCTGAAACCAGAACCAGCCCTGCCTTTCAGGGCTCACAGGAGGAGGCAGTGAGAACGTGGACTTGAGAAGTACCTGGCCAGGGCCTGGTCCACGGCGAGCACGCAATACCTTCTGGTACTTGCTATTTACTATTAGAAAGCTCATTCTGCAAGTGAGGTTTGTCCTGTTGGGAGATGGTCTGGAAGCTTTAGGAGAGTTCCTGATTGAGAAGACTTTTTCTTGACACTGTCTTCTCAGAGGCAATGTGTTTAGATTACTGTTAAAAACGGGTTTGTGTTTCCTCCGTGAAGATGCTGGGGCTGGCACAGGTGGGGAGCTGGAAGGGCGGAGATCCCGCCTCGGGCCTGAATAATGCACTGCGCAGATGACTCCTCGGTGGACAGCGCCCAGGAGCAGAGAACAGTGGCAACTTGGCCTCAGTTGTGCCGGCCCCACTTCTCGGTGACTCACTGAACTTTCCAATGGGACAGTTCCAGCCTTGGCAAAGAGCAAGTCTCTTTTTCCACCCAGAAGCAGGGTGACTCAGGCCAGTCCGGAACAGCAGCTCTGGCCACTCAGACCTACCCTTGTCCACACCCCCACCGAGATTGCGTCACACAGCCCAGGGCACACAGAAGGCACTCAATAAACGCTCACTGACTCACCCGCACTGCCCCATAGGCCCTTTGAGCCCGAATGAGGTCCTATCCGCGGCATCTTCAGGAAGGGAGTCCCCCTCTGTCAGGAAGCCAGGCATTGGATTTTCCCAGGGAAATGTAATTCAGCCTCCTCATCAATAGCAGGGTCCGCTCAGCTGTCCAATTTATTATTAGCAACAACCATTGCCGCCCGGATCGGAGCCACAGCCGGTGTTTCCCCTCGGGCCCCACTTCAGCAGCCAGTCAAGTAGGCCGTGAGATAATCACCGAGCGCCAGCGCCCAGCCAAGGAAATCAGAGGCTGGGCCCCAGGGTTTTGTTTAGGTTCAACACCGTCCTCTCCACCTCCCCATATAGAAACCATCTGGTCCTTCTTCAGAAGGGCAAAGAGAGTCCTTGGGGGTAGAACCCAGGAGGAGGGCCAAGGCAGCAGGAGAAGTGAACGAGACCTGCAAGGCCAGTCTCAAGAAATCCCCCCGGTGCCCCCACTTGTTCACTCCGGCGCCAGCCCCCTGCCCAGGCGATGAAGCAGCAGCCGGGAAGGAACACGGCATGTGCGAGGGCAGGAGGGCCACTGCCTCCCGTCTCAACTCCCCGTGTCCCACCTCCCTCTGGCCCTCAGCAGCTGTGCACACGGATGGGGCCCTTCCCTGCAGACGAGCGGCCACCTGCTTTGTCCTTCTTGTTCCATTTCGGCTCGGGAGACACCCCACCAGCATGTCCTCTCTCCCTCCTCCTCTTCCCTGACCCTATTTGGAGAGGGTCACTGCCACCCACCTGCGGCCCATCAGGTCTGAAGCTCCTCTCCTCCCCTCCTGGGGATGGGGTGTGTTTACATGGGAACTGCCCAGGAGATACCGCACTCCCACTGCTCCCCAGCACAGGATGCTGTTGTCTGAGCGTCCGCGCCTTGGAGCAGGGTTATGGCTGGAGTAACACGAGCCTGTCTGCAGAGCCCGGCACGCACCCAACCCAGAGCACGCTCCTTCCCACAGGGTAGCAGCTAGTACCCCTGCCAGTGGGAATCTAGAACACAAAGGGGCAAAGGCATGTCAACAGCAACAAGACACATGAAAACAAGACAAGGATGGAGAAGGTATTTTCCACCATGCAACAGCCCCAGGAAAATGGGATGGAGATGTGGGCTGGGCAGTGCTGCCTGAGGAGGAAACCAGAGCAAGCTTCTTGTCCCCACAGGCAAGGAAGGCACTGCAAAAGAAAAGGCTTTCTGGACAGTTCTGGGAAGAGATTTTTGGAAAGCTGGGAGAACTAGGAACCCAGAGCACACACCTCACTGGGAGCCAGACCAATGTGTCCCAAGGCTGTGTAACCACAGCACAAGCCGCACTGCGCTAACTCCGCTGCTGGCTCGGAGGCCCCCCATTCACGGCGCGGGCAGGGTGAGGGGGCAAGCTGGCCACCAGCCTAGCTGCCGAAGCCCGCGGAAAACGTTGGGGCTATTCCCCATGAGAAGGCAGACAGTAGTGCACTAGAACAAAAGGTCCTCACAGGCAGGCTCTTTATTTTTGTTCACTGCTCTGTCCTTGGGCCTAGAATTGCCTGACACACAGTAGATGCTCAAGAAACATCTGTTGAATGACGGACTGCTCTCTCTGCCAAGCAAGCTGAGAATGAAGCAGGGAGTGGAGGCTGAGTCTCAGGCTTGGGAGTCTGGGCTGCACTGGCCAGTGTTCCTGCTAGTAAGCGTTGTCTTTGGCCAGACTGCACCCCTCGCCCTAGACAGCCAACCCCACCCCCAACAGCGGCCTCCAATAAGTTGCATACAGACACAGGGACTGTTCCAAGCAAGCCTCCTTCCTCTCCTCTCCCATCCTTCCTTCTTGCTCCTCTTTCTCTGGTCACCAATCCCACCAACTCACACTGGACCCCACCCCTCTGCTGCTAGCGTCTGCAGGCACTGCTTCAACTATATCAGCTTGGGCCAGGAGCCTACAGTGCTCTTGATTTTCTCTGGCAATGATGACTCAACAGAACCACCTGGACGGCTTGTTGAAAATGGATTTCTAGCCATTCCCCACTCCGATTTTCTAATGCTTAGCCAGGGAATCTCCATTTCCAAGTTCCCAGGTGATATTGACACTCCTGGTCAAGGGACCATGCTGAGAACTTCACTAACCTGAGGAATTAATTGTATTTAATACAGGTGGTGCATGAAAGTGACCAACCTGGCCAAAGCAGAGACGGAAGAGCATCAGGAATAATGGGAAGATGGCTGGGTTCTCAGAGGACATCTTAAAATTAGGCCGAATTCCATTTAAATCTCTAAGACAGGATTCGAAAATGCAAATGACTACAGATACCAGGCAAGTAACATAAGAGTGAAGCAATAAGTAAAAAGATTGATTCAATAATCAAAAACTTCCCAACAAAGTCCAAGGTCTGAAGGCATCATGGTAAATTCTGCCAAGCACTTCAGTAAAAATTATCACCAGTCCTTCATAAACTCTTCCAGAATATAGAAGAGAAGGGAACACTTCCCAACTCATTCTACAAGGCCAGCATTATCAAAACCATATGAAAAAACTACAAGAGAAGAGAACTACAGACCAATATCCCTGATGGATATAGATGCAAAAACCATCAACAAAATACTAGCAAACCAAATTGAACACCATGCCATAAGCCATGACCAGGTAGGATTTACCCCAGGAATGCAAAGTTGGTTCAACATTAGAAAATCAATGCAATACAACATATAAATAGAATGAAGAGGAAAAATCCCACATGATCATCTCAACAAATTCAGAAAAAGCACTTGACAAAATCCAATAATAAAAACACTCAGAAAAATAAAAATAGAAAGGAACTTCCTCAATATGAAAATGGCCTTTTTTTTTTTAACCCAAATCATTCTCAATGACACTGAAAGCATACTGAAAGTGCATCCACAAGACCAGGAACCAACCAAGGATACCCACTCTCACCACTACTATTCAATGCACTGAAAATTCTAGCCAAAGCAATTAGGCAAGAGAAAGAAATAAAAGGCATCCAAATTGGAAAAGAAGAAATAAAACTATATCTATTTATAGATGACATGATCCAACATAGAAAAACGCAGGGGCGCCTGGGTGGTTCAGTCGGTTAAGCATCCAACTCTTGATTTCAACTAAGGCCATGATCTCAGGGTCATGAGATAGAGCTCCACATTGGGCTCTGTGCTCAGTGTGGAGTCAGCGTGGGATTCTCTCTCTCCATCTCTCTCCCCCTCTGCCCCTCCCCTGGTTGTTCACTCCCTCTCTCTCACTCTCTCTCTAAGAAATAAATAAAGTATTTTTTAAAAAGGAAAGAAAAAGGAAAACCCAAAGAACACACACACACACAACTAAAGCAAATAAAGGACATCAGTAAAACTACAGACTGTAAGATCAACAAGCAAAAATCAGTTGTTTTTAGGTGGGACTGGGGAGGGAGACAAATCATAAGAGACTCTTAATCTCAGGAAACAAACTGAGAGTGCTGGGAGGTGGGGGGACGGCGAAGGATAGGGTGGCTGGGTTATGGACACTGGGGAGGGTATGTGCTATGGTGAGTGCTGTAAATTGTCTAAGACTGATGATTCACAGACCTGTACCCCTGAAACAAACAATATATTATATGTTAATTTAAAAAAATAATCTAAAAAAATCAGTTGTTTTTATATATGAACGATGAAAAATTTAAAAAGAAAATTAAGAAAACCATTCCATTTGCAATAGCATTTTTAAAAATCTAGCATAGTTTAACCAAGGAGGTAAAACACACTGAAAACTACAAAACAGTGATGAAAAAAATTAAAGAAGACCTAAACAAATACTATGACATCCCTTGTTGATGGGTTGGCAGATGTAGCATTCTTCAGGTGGCAATACTACCCAAAGCAATCTAGAATGCAACCCCTATTAGAGTCCCCAGCTGGATTCTTTGTAGAAATTGAAAAGCTGATCCTAAAGTTGATCTGAAAACTCAAGGGAAAACATTCAGCCAAAACATTCTTTTTTCTTTTTTTGATTTGAGTATAGCTGACACACCAACGTCACATTAGTTGCAGGTATACAACAGTGATTTGACTAGTTTATACATTTTGCTACATTCACCACGTGTAGCTACCATCTGTCCTGATACATCACTATTACAAGTCACTGACCATAGTCCTATGCTGTGTCTTTTATTCCCATGAGTTACTCATTTCACAACTGGAAGCCTGTATCTCCCACTCCCCTTCACCCATTTTGCCCAATCCTCCAACACCCACCCCAAACGGATAGCAACCATCGGTTTTGCTCTATGTATTCATAAGTCTGATTCTGCTCTTTTGTTTATTCATTTGGGTTGGGCTTTTTTTTTTAAGATTTTATTTATGGAAGAGTGAGCAAGCACATGTGAGCATGCAAGCAGGGGAGAGAAGGAGAAGCAGGCACCCTGCTGAGCGACAACAAGGGGACTCAATCCCAGGACCCCGGGATCATTACCTGAGCCTAAAGCAGGCACTTGACCAACTAAGCCACCCAGGCGTCCCTCATATGGGTTTTTTTAAGAGTCTACTTATGAATGAAATCATATGGTATTTGTCTTTCTCTGTCTGACTTATTTCACTTAGTATAATACTAAGTCCATGCATGTTGCCTCAAATGATATAATAGCATCCTTTTTATGGCTATATAATATTCATTGTATACATATATACCACATCTTATCTATTTGTCTATTAATAGTCATGCTGCTTCCATATCTTGGCTACTAAGTTGTATTAGTGTATCCATATCTTGGCTAACAAGTATTGTAAATAATACTGCAATAAATATAGGGTTGCATCTATCTTTTCGAATTAGTGTTTATGTATTCTTTGGGTAAATACCCAGTAGTGGAATTACTGGATCATATGGTAATTCTATTTTTAACTTTTTGAGGAACTTCCCTACTATTTTCCATATGACTCCACCAATTTACATTTACATTTATACTAATAGTATACAAGGATTCCTTTTTCCCCACATTCTTGCCAACACTTGTTAGTTCTTTTGTTTTTGATTTTAGCCATTCTGACAGGTGTGAAGTGAAACTTCACTGTGATTTTAATTTGCATTTCCCTGATGATGAGTGATGTTGAGCATCTTTTCATGTGTCTGGTTTTCATCTGTATGTGTTCTTTGGAGAAATGTCTATTCAGGTCCTCTGCCCATTTTTTAACGAGATTGTTGGTTATGAGCGGGGGTTTTTTCGGCTTTTTTGTTTTTGGTATTGAGTTGTACAAGTTCTTTTGGATATTAATCCCTTATCAGATACATATTTGCAAATATCTCTCCCATTCAATTAACTGTCTTTCTGTTTTGTTGATGATTTCCTTTGCTTGTGCAAGTTTTTTTATCTTGATATAGTCCCAATAATTTATTTTTCCTTTTGTTCCCTTGTCTTAGGAGACATGTCTAAAAAAAAAATGTCGCTATGGCTGACGTCAGAGAAATTACAGTCTCTGTTCTCTTCTAGGATTTTTATGGTTTCAGGTCTCACATTTAGGTCTTTCATCCATTCTGAGTTTATTTATGTATATGGTGTAAGGAAGTGGTCCAGCTTCATTCTTCCACATGCAGCTGTCCAGTTTTCCCAACACCATTTATGGAAGAGACTACCTTTTCCCTATTGTACATTCTTGGCTTCTTTGTCATAGATCAATTGACCATATAAGTGTGGGTTTATTTTTGGGCTCTCTAGTCTGTTCCATTGATCTTTGTGTCTGTTTTTGTGCCAGTACCATATTATTTGGATTACCACGGCTTTGTAGCATATCTTGAAGTCTGGAATTGCGATGCTTCCAGCTTTGTTCTTGTTTTCCAAGATTGCTTTGGCTATTCAGAGTTTTCTGTGGTTCCATATAAGTTTTAGGATTATTTGTTCTAGTTTTGTGAAAAATGTTGTTGGTATTTCAATAGGGACTACACTGAATCTCGAGATTGCTTTGGGTAATATGTACATTTTAACAATATTAATTCTTCCAATCCGTGAGCATGGAATATCTTTCCATTTGTTTGTGTCACCTTTAATTTCTTTCATCAGTGTTTTATAGTTTTCAGAGTACAGGTCTTTCACCTCCTTGGTTAAGTTTATTCCTAGGTATTTCACTATTTTGGTTCAATTATAAACGGAATTGTTTTCTTAACTTCTCTTTCTGCTACTTTGTTATCAGTGTTATCAGTGTAAATGCTACCAATTTCTGAGTATTAACTTTTTATCCTGTGACTTTATTGAATTCATTTATTACTTCTTGTAGTTTTTTGGTGGAGTCTTTAGGATTTTTTTTAAAGATTTTATTTATTTATTTGTCAGAAAGAGAGAGAGGGGGAGAGAAAGAGAGAGCGCACAGCAGGAGGAGTGGCAGACAAAGGGAGAAGCAGGCTCCCTGCTGAGCAGGAAGCCCGATGCAGGACTCGATACCAGGACCCTGGCTGGGATCATGACCTGAGCTGAAGGCAGACACTTAACCAACTGAGCCACCCAGGCATCCCGAGTCTTTAGTATTTTCTATGTCATCTGCAATACCATGTCATCGGCAAATAGTGACAGTTTAACTTCTTTAACAATTTCTTTCTTTTTCTTGTCTGATTGCTATGGCTAGGACTTCCATTACTATGTTGAATAAAAGTGTCAAGAGTGGACATCCTTGCCTTATTCCTGATTGTAGAGGAAAAACTCTTGGTTTTTCACCACTGAATATGATATCAGCTGTGGATTCTTCATATTTCTTTATCACGTTGAGGTATGTTCCCTCTAACCCCACTTTTGAGAGTTTTTATCATGAATGGATGTTGAATTTTGCCAAATGTTTGTTCTGCCTTTATTGAAATGACTATATGATTTTTATCTTTCTTTTTGTTGTTGTGTATATCACATTGATTTGCAAATACTTAACTATCCTTGCATCTCCAGAATAAATCCCACTTGAGTGTGGTGAATGCTCTTTTTAATGTATTCTTGTATGCAGTTTGCTAATATTTTGTTGAGAATTTCTGTATCTATGTTCACCAGGGATATTGGCCTATAGTTTTCTTGTGGTGTCTCTGGCTGACTTTGGTATCAGGGTAATGCTGGTCTCCTAGAATATATTTGGAAGCTTTCCTTCCTCTTCTATTTTGAAATAGTTTGAGGAGAATAGGTACTAACTCTTCTTTAAATGTTTGGTGAAATTCACCAGTAAATTCATCTGGTCCTGGACTTTTATTTTTAGGGAGTTTTTTTTTTTATTACTGATTCAATTTCATTACTGGTAATTGGTCTGTTCAGATTTTCCATTTCTTCCTGCTTTAGTTTTGGAAAATTGTATGTTTCTAGGAATTTATCCATTTCTTCTAGGTTGTCCAGTTTATTGGCATATAATTTTTTTCAATTTTTTTTATTTAGGGGCTCGTGGGTGGCTCAGTTGGTTAAGTGTCTGCCTTTGGCTCAGGTCATGATCCTAGGGTCCTGGGCTCAAGCCCCACAGTGGGCTCCCTGCTCAGCTCCCCTGACTCATACTCACTCTTGTCTCTTTCTCAAGCTTGAAGAGAGAGAGATAGAGCAGGTGGGTGGGTGGGGGGAGCACAGGAAGAGGGACGAGCAGACTCCACTGTGAATGTGAAGCCCAACACAGGGCTCCATCTCACGACCCTAAGATCATGACCTGAGCAGAAACCAAAAGTTGGAGGCTTAACCAAATGAGCCACCCAAGCCCCGTGACACATAGTTTTTCATAGTATGCTCTTAAAATTCTTTTTATTTCTTTTTTTTTTTAAGATTTTTTATTTATTTATTTGACAGAGAGAGAGATCACAAGTAGGCAGAGAGGCAGGCAGAGGGAGAAGAGGAAGCAGGCTCCCTGCAGAGCAGAGAGCCCGATGCAGGGCCCAATCCTAGGACCCTGAGATCATGACCTGAGCCAAAGGCAGAGGCTTTAACCCACTGAGCCACCCAGGTGCCCCAAAATTCTTTCTATTTCTGTGGTGTTAACTGTTATTTCTCTTCTCTCACTTCTTATTTTATTTATTTGGGTCCTTCTTCTATTTTTCTTAATGAGCATCAGCCAAAACATTCTTAAAAGGAACTTACACTTCCCAGTCTCAAAACTTACTACAAAGCTATAGTGATTAAAGCAGTGTGGCACTGACATAAGAGAGCCACATGCAGCAGTGGAATAGAATTTAGAGTCCAGAGAGAAACCCATACATTTATGGCCAACTGACTTTGGACAAGGATGCCATGACCACTCACTGGAGAAAGAATAGTCTTTTCAACAAATGGTACTGGAAACACTGGATACCCACATGCAAAAGAATGAAGCTGGACTCCTACACTTTATACCATAAACAAAAATTAACTCAAAATAAAGCAATAATCTAAACCTAAAAGCTAAAAGTATAAAACTCTTAGAAGTAAACATGGGGGGGGGCAGTGACTGGGTGGCTCAGCTGATTAAGCAACTGCCTTGGGCTCAGGTCATGATCCTGGAGTCCCAGGATTGAGTCCTGCATTGGACTCCCAGCTGATCAGGGAGTCTGCTTCTCTCTCTGACCCTCCCACGTCTCATGCTCTAAATAAATAAAATCTTTAAGGAAAAAAAAAAGAAGAAGAAAACATAGGGAAAAATATTCATAATCTTAGATTTGGCAATGGATTACCAGGTATGACACCATCTAAAAAAAAAGAGAAAATACAGGTAAATTGGCCTTCATCAAAATTAAAAACTTTTGTCCTTCAATGGGTATCATCACAGAAGTCAAAAGAAATCAACAGAATGGAAGAAAACATTTGTAAATCATGTATTTAATTAGAGCCTAGTATCCAGAATATACTTAAAAAACTCATAAATTAACAAAAAGACAAACAACCCAATTTAAAAGTGGACAAAGGACCTGAACAGACACTTCTCCAAAGAGGATATGCAAGTGGACAACAACCACAAGATGCTCAACGCCCTTAGTCACTGGGAAATGCAGATCAAAACCATGGTGCGACACCACATCACACCTTCTTGGCTGGCTATAATGAAAGTATATAACAAGCAATATTGGTGAGCATGAAAAGAAACGGGAAGGCTCATGCACTGCTGGTAGGAATGTAAAATGGTGTAGCCACTGTAGAAAACGATTTGGTGATTCCTCAAAAAGTTAAACATAGGGGCGCCTGGGGGGCTCAGTCTGTTAAGTGTCTGCCTTCGGCTCAGGTCATGATCTCAGGGTCCTGGGATAGAGCCCTGCATCGGGCTCCCTGATCAGCACGGAGTCTGCTTCTCTCTCTCCCTCTACCCCGCCCCCTACTTGTGCTCCCTCTGTCTCTCTCTCTTAAATAAATAAATAAAATCTTTTTTAAAAAGTTAAATATAGTGTGTTACCATATGGCCCGGAAATTCCACCCCAGCTATAGACCAAAAAGGACTGAAAACAGGCAAGCAACAGATACTTATACACAAAAGTTGTTCACTTGTACAGTGAATAGCAGCAGCACTATTCACACCTGCCAAAAAATGGAAACAATCCCCATGCCCACCAACAGAGAGATGAACAAACTGTAGTGTCCCCACACAGTGGACTATCATTCAGTCACAAGAAGGAATGAAGCATTGACACATGAACCTGGGAAACACTTATGCTAAGTGAGACCTGCCAGATACAGAAGGTCACATTCTGTGGTTCCATGTCTCTGAAACATCCAGAGCTCCAGAATCGACAAATCCAGAGCAACAGAAAGCAGACTAGTTTTTTCCAGGGGCTGGAGGGAGGGAAAATGGAGAGTAACTGCTTGAGGGGGTTTCATTTGGGGGTAGTGAAAATCCTGTAGAACTAAACAGAGGTAGTTCTTGCATGACAATGTGAACAGACTAAATGCACTGAGTTGTTCGCTTTAAAACGATTAACTTTATGTTCTGTAAATTTCATCTCAACACCCAGCAACAGAGTGAACCATCGCTGAGCTGCAGAGTGCTCAAAAGGGGTGGCTCTTCCAAAAGGGGTGGCTGCAGCTGACGTGTGGCCAGGCTTCCGGCAGAAATGCAAGCTCAGTGTTACAAGAGTTTTCAACTTTTTAAGATAAGCCAGGGCCACCTGGGTGACTCAGTTAGGCATCTATCTGCCTTTGGCTCAGGTCATGATCCCAGGGTCCTGGGATTGAGCCCCACATCAGGCTCCCGGCTCAGTGTGGAGCCTGCTTCTCCCTCTCCCTCTGCTGCTCCCCCTGTTTGTGCTCTCTCTCTCTTTCTCTCTGTCAAATAAATAAAATCTTTAAAAAAAAAAGATAAGCCAGAAATCAAATTTGCATATGAATTCTCATTTTTATATGCTAATAGCCAACTCAAAGTTTTAGAAATCTCTCTGATGGGGTGCCTGGGTGGCTCAGTGGGTTAAGCCTCTGCCTTCGGCTCAGGTCATGATCTCAGGGTCCTGGGATCGAGCCCCACATCGGGTTCTCTGTTCACCGGGGAGCCTGCTTCCTCCTCTCCCTCTGCCTGCCTCTCTGCCTACTTGTGATCTCTCTCTGTGTCAAATAAATAAAATCTTAAAAAAAAAAAAAAATATCTCTGAGGACCAAACAAAATACATCTCTGAGCCAAATCAGCCCAGAAGACCTAAGTTCCACACTTTGCCCTGGACAGCAGCAAGCACATGAATGTCCCCGAGCTGGAAAATGGGATATTTTTCCCATGGGATACCCCAAGGTGTCCTCTGTTGGGCCCCCGTGATGTACCAGGCACTGAATCAGGCACCTCACAAATGTCACCACACAAGCCTCGCGGGTGTCCCAGGATGGGCTGGGAGGGTGGAAGGTCTGTCCCGGGAGGGTCTGAGTGGTTAAGCAACTCGCCCAGAGTCAACACACGCAGAGAAAGCAGAACCCAGACTCAAGTCCAGATCCACCTGGGTTTGCCACCTCCGCTTCACACACGCACGTCTGATAGGCATCTCAGATTTCCCAAGGCCCCAGAAAACGCTCGGTAATGTTTTTCCTTAAAAACCTTCCTCCACCCATTCCTGACACTCAGGACAAAACCCCAGAGTCCCCATCACTAGATTCTTTACCTCTCACTCCCCAACCCCCATCCTGCAAGTCCACTGCCAAAATACACCCCAAGCCCAGGCACTTCTCCGCAGCTGCCCTGCCTCCACCACGTCTCACTGTCCCTCATCCGGACCATGCAGCTGCCTCCTCGCCAGCGCCTCCCTCGTCAGTGCCCCAAATGAGAGCCGCACGGTCTTTCTGAAAGATAAAGCAAATGACATCAGCACCCAACTTAAAACCCTCCAACGCACCACTCTACACCCCTGCTGAGGCCCGGGGGTGGGTCAGGAAATTTCTCTTTAGTAATAGGGTCACCAGGCTCACCCCCTGTCCTGGAGCAACACAGCCTAAGATTCGGGGGACTCCTTACCCCCACCCCCAAATAAGTGTCCTACACTGTCCACACTCATCATCCCTAAACAGTCACCCTCAGCTCCCCTAGAGAAAGGAGGGCCACACAGCCAAGGAGGGGGAAGAAGGGAAAGAACACAGTCCCCCTCGGCCTGCAGTGGACAGGTCTATGAGCGACGAAGAGCCCAGCAGCCCCAACCTTGCCCAGTCAATCTAGGCCCTCCCGTGTTCCCTAGGAGGGTACAAAAGGCCTGGCACAGCTGAACTAGGGAACCACAGAGCCTCCAAGAACAATCTGGCTTGGCAGGAAAGGACTTTGACTCTCCAGGCTAGCCAGGAACATCACACACACACACACACACACACACACACACACACACAACACACACACACACACCCATCCATTCCCAAGTACACACTAACTGCACAGCTCTGAGGTTCTGGGACAGGACACAGAGCCCCCTGCCAGGGCCATTTGGAGCACCACGGCACAAAGGGGAGAGAGGGCTGGACCTCCAGGGCAGGCCTGGCCAGTTCCAAGTATACACAGCCAGGCGGCAGCCCAGCTCCAGAGTACCCCCCCCTCCCTCGCCCGGGCGCCCCCACCTGCAACACAGTCTGTGGCTAGCCGTGGGTCCCCTCGGGCTCTGACACAGTGCCAAGAAGCCTTGTCAGAGTTACACAGAGATGAGCTCTGCCCAGTTCCACGCCAGGACCCCCTCTCAGATCTCCAGGCCAGGGAGGAAAGGCTCTGGTCCCCAACTCTGTCATGGCCTCCCACAATCCCCTCCACACACGGCCCCCACTGTCCTTGATCTTTGTTCCTCCTTCCCCCGAGTGACAGGTGGCTTCCCTGCCCCACAGTAGGCTAAGAACCACCAGGGGCTCCCTGCCAGGCAACAGGAGAAGGGACTCTGGCTCCTCCCCCTCCCACCCCCTCAGGGCAGCAGGGCCTGGACGGGCATTCCTCCATGGCCTAGGGACACTCACCAGAATATTCTTTAAGAAATCCGTCATCTTCCACCAGTGCCCTCCCCTGCAAGTCGGGGGAGGGGGGGCGGCTCTGCCTGCCTGAGCACCACTGGAGCTGCTGCAGCTCCCACCCCAGCTGCTGGGCTGCTGCTGACGTTGGACAACTTCCTTAAGATCAAACAAGGAACTGCAGGATTTGGGTGTCCGCCCGGAGCTGTTGTTCCACATAGACTGGCCCTGACCTTTGACCCCCTCCTGAGCCAGTGCTGTTTTCCTGGGTGCCCGGGGCAAGGGGTGCCCCCCGGATAGAGACACCAGCCAGCAGGATGTGAGGGGG
This sequence comes from Ailurus styani, assembly GCA_002007465.1. Classification (NCBI taxonomy): domain Eukaryota; kingdom Metazoa; phylum Chordata; class Mammalia; order Carnivora; family Ailuridae; genus Ailurus; species Ailurus styani. The sequence continues at coordinate 10,942,542 of LNAC01000022.1, read as the reverse complement.
ACCCCCTTGGGGGCGTAGGCAAGTAGGGGTGCGGGAAGCATTCCTGCTCTTTCCATCCTTGCATGAGCCCTCCATGCTGCTGGCCTGCGATGTGGGATGGAAGGCAGGACCCCATGTGCTTGGGGCCTCAATGTTCCCATCTGTGAGCTGGAAAGCCCAATATACAAGGAGAAAAAGAACAAAGCTAAAGCAAGCAAGCAGGGACCTGCGCCTTTAAAGGCATTCACATGGGCCTCGCAGATCCTGAACCGTCCTACCCAAAGGTTTGAAGAAACACCTGCAAGAGTAAGAAGTGGCTCCTTTCCAGGTGGGGCTTATGGGAGGAGGGCCGGGCACAGTGAACTGCTTTCTTTCATGAATAGCCTGGGGTTTTTTTTAGAATCATTACATGTATCACTTTGGTCTAAAAAAATTTTTTTGAGCGTGCTTTAAAAAAAGAGAGCAACCCTCATGTCCTGTGGCTATCCCATAAGAAAAATTAAAAATAAATAAAGCAAATGGCTTGGAGAAACACATGTGGCTTCAACAGCTCAGGGCCCAGAGGCGCCGGAGTGCTATGCTATTAACAAGAGCACAACTGTGGGGAGCAAGGAGAAAGGTCCCAGAGCTCAGCCCAGGGCTCACCTGGGTCTCGGAGTCTCTCTCCGACACTAATAAACACATTACGTTCAACATCCATCCATAACCCTTGATTCCATTCCAGCTTTGGGCAGAAAGCAATGTCCCCCGCTCAGAAGGAACAGAATGAATTTTTTTTAATCCCTCCAAAAAAGGCAGTATGGTGTGGTGGACACAGCCGCAGACTCAGTGGCGGAGGACAAGGTTTTAAGTCGTGGCTCTGTTTTTTACAAGCTGTGTGAGCTGGTTACCCAGCCTCTAAGGCTTAGTTTCCCTATCTGTAAAATGGAGACATCTGACCCACTTTGCGAGGTGCTTTAGAACAGGATGTGGTGTATAGAACGTGTCCAGTAGAGGGCAAAACTCAAAGACCCTCAGCCTTTCAGCTGGTGGTATGAAAAGTATCCCACCAGCACCTGCTCAGCCTCACCCAAGAAGCCAATCTTGTCTCTGCCTTCCCTCCTCTGACCCAGCCCACCACCAGCACGGCCCATCTCCTCTTCCCAGCCAAGCCCCATCCTGCTACTGCTTGAGCTCCAGAGAGCCCAACAGCATCCACGGCCAGGAACAAAGGCCAGGAAATGTCCCCAGGGGCTGGAGGAGGGCACAGCTCAATTGAGGTCAGAAAAGGCCTTGGCATGGGTCCATCCCTGGGGGCTTAACATGACACTGGAAGTCATAGGGGAAGTCATAGAGGAAGAAGGACAGAGTTCTAGGACGTGGCCTGGGCCACTACAGAGTCGTAGGAGCCACATGCTAGGGGGGAGCCCGGGCTGCAGAGAAGGGTGACAATGTCCCCCCAGCTCTTAAAATTCTGATAAAAAAACAGCCTCCCTGCCCCTGGGGAAAGGTACCCAGAGTAAGGCTCCAGTGTCATCAGCGTCTTCCCTGTTCCTCCCACATTTGCTTCTGGTTCATCTTCATTCCTGCTCAGAGCCAATGAGTCATTTAGCAGAGCCCCTACCCCACCCCTGCAGGTCCATTCCCCAGGCTCACACACCCCCTGCCGCAGCACCCCAGGGCCCAGGAAGCCTTGTGGTCCAACCCCTTGCCTCTGCACAGGAATCCACTGAGAGGCAGCAGCAATTAGGAAGGAGAGAGACAGAGAACTAATCCCCCGTGAGCCAAGCCCTGGCTTGAGACAGGAGACCCAGAGAAGACCAGCCTCCATCCTTCTCTGATCTGGTTGACTCCTACTTGAGCTTTAGGCCTTAGCTTGTAAATCACCTCCTTTCGGAAGCCTTCCTGGCCTCCATCCCTCCCTATGCCCTATAGAATCACTTCTCTCCCTGTGTTGTAGGTTCCTCCACTTCATGTGGAACCACAGCCCCTGCCACACAGGTGCTCAATACTTGCTGAATGAATAACGGAAGAAAGGAACTGACTTCCATCTAGTGACTAAGAAAATCACCTAAGTCAACAATTACAACCCAGTAAAAGAGGAGCAGTGGGGTGTCTGGGTGGTTCAGTTGGTTAGGCGGCCGCCTCCGGCTTAGGTCATGATCCCAGAGTCCTGGGATCGAGCCATGCATCGGGCTCTCCGCTCAGCAGAGAGCCTGCTTCTCCTTCTCCCTCTGCCTGCCTCTCTGCCTACTTGTGCTCTCTATCTCTTTGTCAAATAAATATATAAAATCTTTAAAAAAAAAAAAAAAAGAGGAGCAGTAATGGGGGTGAGCCGACACACAGAGATACAAGAAAATCATGTCCTGCACCTAAGGATATACCGTGGCAGAGCAGGAGTCAATGTCCAGGCCTAGGATTCATTCCCACTACCCCCCATTTAATCTTATGATGACCCAGCTGGAGAGGAGGTGGGTAATGAAGCTCAGAGAGGCTAATTGACCTGCTTAGTGTCATACAGCCTGTTGGGAACAAAGCCAAGTGTTCCAGGTGAAAGAGGGGATGTGGTGGAGGAAATGGAGAGGAAGGAGAGGCAAGGTGGGGGGAAGATCCGTGTATCTGCCTTTGCTAACTCAAGGGGGCAGGAAGGAGGCTCTGGGTAAGGAGGCCCACACCCCCGGGCGGGCTCACGAGCACCTGTGGCAACAGGACCACACGCTGGCACACGGGTGGGGTGGGCCCACGGGCCGACATAACGAGTCCCAAGGACAGCCATGCACGGAAGAAGGAAGGAGGGCCAGGGAGCCGAGCAGCCATTCTGGTGAGCACAAAACTGCCCACTAACCACTGGGAGGTGGGGAGCGGAGATGAAGGCCTGAGCAAATCTCCCCTCTGTCAAATTAGCCTCCCGTGCCTCTGAAATGAGACCTCTCCTCCTTCTACGCCAGAAAACCCACTATTAAGAGTGCCTGACAGTAATAATTTGATTATAAAATATCCTGCCTGTAGCAAGTTCATGTGGACCAGCAGGGTTTCCCTCCCTGCCTAGAACTTCTCACCAGCAGCTGCGGTCCAGTAAAAAGAGCACAGGATGGGAGTCAGGCAGGCCAGCATCCAAATCCCAGCCCAGCCACAGGCCAGTGGGGTGACCTGGGGCCCCACTTTCTTCATCTGTAAAACTGGAATAGCGATTCCCCCCTTCCTTCCTGGGTGCGTCTGAAGAAAAAATGAGATGACAAGTGTGTGTGCGCCTAACACAAGGACAGCAACACAAGGACCGCAATATATGTCAACTCTAAATCTGTCGAATTTATAGAATTAATTTCATGATGGGAGCAGCTGACATGCACTGAGCTCTCGTGACACGTGCCAGGCCGTTGACTGGGACCCTCATGACCATCCGTGAGGCAGTCACTATTATTATGCCCATTCTACATTTGTGGAAACTGAGGCCGACAGAATTCAGTAACTAGGCCAACAGTCAGCAGTGGAGAAACAAATACAGCCTCCAGAGTCCAAGTTTGGATCCACCACACAAACAGGGCTGGATCAGCTGCTGGGAACACAAGGAGCAGGATGCCCAGGGTCCTAATCCCGCCTCTCTGTCCCTAAAATCCTTCTGAAACCCCTCAGTCCAAACACCCGGAGCACACGACTTGATTTGGGTACATACCATATTCTGTTTCCTCTTAATGGCCAGGACTGTCTGCTCTCTCCTCTAAATTAAAAACTCCAGGGAGCGCCTGGGTGGCTCAGTTGGTTACACATCTGCCTTTGGCTCAGGTCATGATCCCAGCATCCGGGGTTCGAGCCCCGCATTGGGCTCCCTGCTCAATGAGGAGTCTGCTTCTCCCTCTGCCCGTCCCCCTGCTCGTGCTCCTGCTTACTCTTTCTCTCTCTCAAATGAATAAATAAAAAAATCTTTTTAGAAAATTTAATTTAATTTAAAAATTAAATTAAAAAAAAAATAAGAACTCCTGACAGGCAGAAGCTATGTCTACACATGCCAGATTTCATCAAATCTAAAATGACCTCCACTGTAAGATACACACTATTTTATGTATCACTAACAAAGCAAAAACACAGCCAATTACAAACTGGGGCCTGTCTTGCTAGTGAGATGCAGTCTGATCTCAGAGATGTTCAATGAGAGGGGAAATGTGTATCTCAAAGTGATGAAATACAGTTGTAGCTACTTGGTAATTATTTGTACTCAGTAATTATTTCTTGGGGTAGTAGAAGGAATAATGAACTTGAAATTGCAAGCCTCAAGTCTGTGTCTTCCCAGCTGGCTAAGGGGGGTGCTCCGTATACCTCTCTAAAACTCTAAGACTTAATTCTCTCATCTATAAATTGGGGGAGAGAATTCTTCCCTTCAGGGTAGTTGTGAGAACCAGAAGCATTCAAGAAAATGCTTCATAAACTGTAAAGCACTGTCCCAACTAAAGCTGGATGAAGATGAACGGTGGAAGGTGGATGCCATCCGTGGTTACGACCAAGGCCAGACACTGTGGGTGTTCGCAAGAGGCACAGCCTTGGGACAATCCAGCCCCCATTTTCTAGGAAACAACCAAGGTTCCTGCTTCCAAGATGTCCCTACCTTGGAAAAACGGTGTGACACTTGTCCCCAGGCCAGGATTGATTAAGGAACTGTAGGGTCTACATAGTAGAGGCTCTTCAAGCCGGGCTTTGGGGATCCAATGCAGTCTGTGGCCTGATACCTCCAGGCTTCCAAACAAAGGTGGGCTGAGCTTCAGGTCCAAGCCTCCCAGGGACGGACTGGAGAGACAGCTCTGTACGTCTCATGGGGTCATCAAGTTAGAGGCCTGCAGCAGGGTGAGCCGGGGCCTTAGGCAGCAGCCTGAACAAAAGCTTGCAGGCAGGAAAGTGACAGCGGTGGCCTGCCTCTGGCCTCACCAGTGCCCAGACCGAGGAACAGGAAATAAAACCACCCTGAGGCTAAGAGGGTAGGAGCAAAGGGCAGTGTTGGCCTCCAAGAAAATCTCTGCTTCCCCTCAAGCCTTCTTGTCCCTGAAACACAGAGTGTCCCGCACTCCATGGCTGTCCCCTCTCCTAATCGGCACCGGGGGGGGGGGGGGGGGGGGGNGGGGGGGGAGTCTGGCTGAGTGTCAGAAGCATGGCTCCCTCCCTCCACGACTCGTTGGTGATCTCTGTTCCCCAGGCAAAATTCCTGCATGAAGCAGGGCACCTCCCCACTCAGCTTCCTTCGCCTGTGCCCCGGGCTCCTGTCAGCTCTCTGGAAGTGGGCACTGCAGCCACACTGTCCAGCACATCTGGACGCTGGTTTGGCAGCGAGGGCAGCAGAAGCCCTCCGTACCCTACCTCTCCTCCTCTCCCTCCAACAAGGAAGTCTGAAGGACCAGGCACTACTGACCGTGGTGCCAACTGGCCTACTCCCCCAATCCTGGCCTTGACCCCCCGCCTGGGGGAGAAAGGCGGCTGAAGAGGCTGGTCTGCCCACTCACAGAGAACCCAGCCCTGCCCGGCCCAGACATGGGACCTGCACCCTCCCCAGCAGACCCTGCTCCCCTTCCTTTATCTCAGGAGCAGTCCCCTCCCCTCCCTCGGGAGTGTCACTGCGCTGCTAGCAGTCTAGACAACCTCAGGGAGCCATGAACATACCCAGCTACCACCAGGGCGGGGGTCCTCATCCTGCCGGACACTGGGCTGTGACCACAGCTCAGTTCACTTGTCCCCAGAAGAAAGATTCCTCCTGTTCTCACTCCCCAACTCACTCCAAAGGCTTCAGGAGAGACCGAGTGAAAGGACACAACTTCACACCACGTCTAAAGTAGGAGGCAGCACAACCCAAGACACACACCACAGATCAACCTTCTCGGCAGGCCTCTCCTAGCTCTGTGCCTTGGCTCCCACACTCATTCAGAGTCCACAGGGACCCCTCTCCCCTCCCCTCCATCAGGGCCAAGCTGTCACCCCAGAGAGACCACCCAGTGCCCTATCCCCCGCCGTGGGCTCTCGACGACCCGGCACTTGGCTGCTCCCAGCACCTCCTGCCTGAGGGATGCTCCCAGCTATAAAACTCTGCTCTGAGGCAAAGAAGAAAAATAGAGCTCTCCACACGCCCCATGCCCACCCCAGCACCATTACTAAGTGACTACAGCAAGGTCTAGAGATTCTCTAAGCCAGAAGTTCGGTTATCTGGGCTCTCCCTGTTAACATCTCCTCCATCCAGGACAGCAGAGTCCTGGGATGTGGCTGGAGCCAATCCCATACCTAGCACACAGCAGGTCCTCAGCAGACGCACGGGACCAAGAACCCCACAGATCAATACATGTTGGGCCGCTGGGCTTGGCCGAGCAAAGGGCAACGTCAGAAAAGAAGCCATAGGAAATGGGTGACTTTGGGGGCTCGTGCTCCCCATGTGCCTGAGAGATGCCACTGAACTCATCCCACCTCAGCCCCGGCGGCCCCTGAAAGACCCAGCGGTCCCCTCCCCAGAGGGAGACAGCAGCGGGAAGGCTGGGGTGCTCCAGCCTCCCCACCTGCGGGAGGTTTCGCCAGTGGCTAACCTGCAGGAAGGGGACAGCTGCAAATTACATGTTCCTTCCCTTCCCCATCTTGCAGTTAATGATTACCTAAATAAATGCTTCGGTCCCCAAGTGATTCTAACAGTCAAGCCCGGAGCTCCAACAGCCTAATTATACACATACAACCACACGGGGACGTTGACACTGAACAGCTCTTTCCCGTAAACCATATGTCAAGTTCCACGATTGCCCCGCCCACTTTTGCCAGCTGAGGCTGATGGGGCAGAGGCGGGCCCTCGTAAGATCTGGGGCAGTGCTGTGGGGCCGCCGGCCCCAGGCCCGGCTGTCGTGGGACAAAGACACCACGCCCGTGCAGAGTCCCGTAGCACCCACCCCCAAACAGACACAACACCCCCCCCCCCGGGAACTACAACAAAGAACAGCCCAAACATTCACAGCCACCACCACCCCAACGCACACACACAAACACACACGCGCGCACACACACAGGGACACGCACACACACAGGGGCACACACACACGCCCCGTCCTCAGGGAAGCTCGGGGGCCCCCACCTGGGGGTGATGCTGCACCATCAGCCAGCTGCACAAGCCCGCTTGCAACAAACAGCTGTATCTGCTGCTGTTCCGACTGTGCCTGCCCAGCAGTCACCTCCTAAAAGCAGACAGAGCGAAGGAGGGCCACATACAAGCTCTCAGCCTTTTTCTCACAATCCGATTCCTCTCCTGCCAGATCTGGGCATCCGGCTGATGTGTTGGGAGTGGTTCGGACGCCTGGCTCAGAGGGCTTGTGCCACCTTCCAGACCTCACGCTGAGGTGGTCGGCAGGGGGACCCAGCCAGCAGATGAGCGGCTCATGCAGGGAACGTGGGAGCCGGCGGCAGGCGCACTCATTTGGACAGAGGAGTCTGCCACGGCCATCGCCTAGGCCTGGTCGCCCCCGTGGATGTCTGCAGGAGCACCTGAGTGGCGAGGCAGGCAGTAGACATAGTGGTGGGGCCCCAGCTCCTGGCGACAGGACCCCCTGGGTCTGCCCTGCTGGCTGGGCAGCTGGTGGGGCGGTCACTACTCCCCAGTCGCCGGCAGCCCTGGCCCCAGGCTAGCGGCTGGTGTTGATGGTACTGGACACAAGGGGGCTTGGTGAGCCATACGGAGGGTCCAGACCCACAGAGGGACTCCAAGTCACTCCCTGCGATGATGACAGATGAGGTGGACACAGGAGATTGCCAAAGATCTACCTAAAGAGAGCTCTGGCCTTTTACAGACCCAGACATACCTCTGGGATGCTTTCAGCTCCCCAAAGGGGAGGTAATATGCCCTAACCCCAAGACACAGTCACATTTTCACTGAATTGGAAGTTCCGTTGGCCCCATGACTGTCCAGAGGCAGAGGTAAACTGGAGCCCTGGAGGGTGACCAGTCTGAAAGGGGCCTCAGGAGGTGAAATCATGACCCTGCTCTCCCAGGCCTAAAAGACAGGACATGTCTACTGAAGAAGGAAGGTGCATTTGTGATTTGGGCTGAACCTACGAGGCTTGGGCTGGGCCCTCAGCCTTATGGCCCCCCTCCCATAGCACCAACCAGGAAGCCTAGATCTGTTCTGCCCTGGGAGACAGGGCACCCTGATTGCAGTAGCAGCCCCCTGGAACCCTCCTACACTGTTGGTGGGAATGCAAGCTGGTACAGCCACTCTGGAAAACAGAATGGACGTTCCTCAAAAAGTTGAAAATAGAGCTCCCCTACGACCCAGCAATCGCACTACTGGGTATTTACCCTAAAGATACAAAGATAGTGATCCTCAGGGGTACATGCACCCAAATGTTTATAGCAGCAATGTCCACAATAGCCAAACTATGGAAAAAACCTAGATGTCCATCAACGGATGAATGGATAAAGAAGATGTGGTATATATATACAATGGAATACTATGCAGCTATCAAAAGAAATGAAATCTTGCCATTTGCAACCATGTGGATGGAGCTAGAGGGTATTATGCTGAGCGAAATTAGTCAATCAGAGAAAGGCAATTATATGATCTCTCTGATATGAGGAACTTGAGGGTCAGGGCGGGGGGTTGTGGGGGGGTAGGGAGGGAAAAATAATGAAACCAGATGGGATCGGGAAGGAGACAAACCATAAGAGACTCCTCATCTCACAAAACAAACTGAGGGTTACTGGGGGGTGGGAGGGTAGGGATAGGGTGGATGGGTTTGGGAGGGTAGGGATAGGGTGGATGGGTTATGGACATTGGGGAGGGTGTGTGCTTTGGTGAATGCTGTGAAAGGTGTAAGCCTGATGATTCACAGACCTGTACCCCTGGAGCAAATAAAAGAAAGAAAGAAAGAAAGAAAGAAAGAAAGAAAGAAAGAAAGAAAGAAAGAAAGAAAGAAAAAAGAAACTTAAAAGACACATCACCAATCACAACTTATTTAGATCAAGATTCAAACAAACTGAAAAAATTATATAAGACTTTTGTGGCATTTAAAAGACTATTGGAAATTTGGGGTGCCTGGCTTGCTCAGTTGGTGGAGCACGTGACTCTTGATCTCAGGGTTGTGAGTTCGAGCCCCATGTTGGATGTAGATATTACTTGAAAATAAATCTTACAGGGCGCCTGGGTGGCTCAGTAGTTAAGCATCTGCCTTTGACTCAGGTCATGATCCCGGGGCCCTGGGATCGGGCTCCCTGCTTGGCGGGAAGCCTGCTTCTCCCTCTCCTTCTCCCCCTACTTGTGTTCCCCTCTCTTGCCATCTCGCTCTCTGTCAAATAAATAAATAAAATATTTAAAAAAGAAAAAAAAATAGGAGCCCCTTGCCTTCTCGGGACAGGACAGTCTGACCGTGCACAGAAGAGACCCCATCTCCTGCTGTGCTTGGCCGCTCTGGTCAGCTCTGTGGAATTCTGTACATGAGTGACATAGTCTTCCTCTCTCCATTGCTAATCAATCTGGCCCCAAAGCTCCCCTGAAACTGCTCTTTTCGCGGTCCCCAATGAAACCCAAGTTGCCAAACCCAAGAACTTTTGCCCTACCTCACCTCCCGGCACCACACCCCCCTCCAACAATCCCACCCCTGGGTTTCCCAAGGATGCTGCTCTCCTGGTTTTCCCTCAGCCCTCCTCACAGACTCCTCCTCTCACCTCTGTCTCTGCTGTCTTCCCAGTCCACCTATCTGTCCCCCTGGATTTAATGCCTTCTCTAGGTTGACTCCTCACCTGAATGTCTCCCACCTAGACCTCTCCTTGGACCTCCAAAGTAGCATTTTCAAATGCATATTTGGTTTCTCCACTTTGCTGTCTCATGACTGTCTCAAACTCAGCATGTCCAAAACAGAGCCCCTGATCTTCTTCAAGAAACTTTCCAAGTCTTTCCATCTCAGAAAATGGGACCAGAACCCACCCGTTGCTCAAGTCTCATCTGGGACAGCTAGACATCTAGATTCCTCCCCCATCCAGTCCAACAACACACCTAGTTGTCTCGACCTCTTCAATATTAACTCAAATCCACTCATTTCTCTTCATCTCCACTGCCAACCCAACCCCAGTTTCAAGCTCCCTCCAACTTTTTGCCCAGACTAAAGCAAAAGCCCTGATCTCCCTCCTTCCACTTTTGCTGATCTACAATCCACAGGGGCCTGTGCCCACCATAGTGATCTCTCTGCAGTCCAAGGTAGAATCTGAACACATAGCCCAAGAGCCCTGAGATGGGCCGGGCTGAAACCGGAGGCTTCGGATTAGATAAGAACAGCTCCTGCCCTTGAAGCCCCATCCTGCCGAGGAGTCCAGGCCAGCTCCGGGGTCTCCCAGGAATCTCCCCCAGGTGACCAGGGTGATAGTCCTCATGGGGCTGAGGCTGTAAGTCACCCACCCCCTCCCTGTCCCTCACAACAGCTGATAGGCAATTCCCAGAAGAGACCATCTGCATCTTGGTGCAGAACCCCCACACTCGTGCATCAAGGAGATTTAGAGATTATCAGTGAGCTGGAAGGCCCTGCCGGGGTGTTTGCACACTCAGTGATACTGAGTTTTAAACATGTGTTCCTGTTTACTCTCCCTGCCAGAGCTTTGCTGGCTGCCCTGTAGCCAGGCAACGCTATCTGACCTGGGGGGCCGAGAGGGGAACTTTCCGTGCCAGGCAGGTCACCTGGGGAGATTTACCTAAGTGCAGCCAGGCTCAGCATAATGAAGCTCCTGTCTTCCCTCCCTCACCTTCCCTCCCACACCCCAAGACAATCCCGGGCCCAGGGGCCACAGAGCAGACCACTCTGATGGGAAGAAGTAGGTTAAATGGGAGGAAGAGGACGTGTGTGGCTGGAGGCAGACAATGGCAGCTCCTTCCAAGAAAACACTGGCCAACCCCAAGTCGGGGCGGGTGACGCTCACATACATCACTTTTTTGCCCTCAAAGGAGGGGTAATACTCCCACCTGGAGGGGGGATCAGCAAGTTGCTGACCTAAGGCAAGAGAATCGAGGTCACATCTCAGCTCCAGACAGATAGTGTGAGTGTTGTGTGCCCTTCTTTTCTCTGTAGAAAAGCTTACGGACAAACGACATGCCTACCCTTCAAAACCCATGGTGGGGAGAGGACATCTGAAATTATATAATTGGTCCTGGGCTTACAAAGCAATAGAGAATCAGATACAAATAGAGAATCAGCCACAGAACCACGGAAACCCATAAGAGGAAGACGTAGCATGGGGCAGCTCCTAGGGGTTCCTTGGGAATGGGTAAAAAGCCTCCAGTTAACAGACTCAAGTCTCCCACTGAACCACGGAGGGGGCCTGACCCTGCCATAGGCTGAATAATGTGCCCATCCCAAAGATCCTCTTGTCTCCAGCCTCAGAATCTATGAATATGTGACATCACATGGGAGCAAAGGGGAAATAGGTCACAGCGGGGATTAAGGTTGCTCAAACAGATGACCCTGAGATGTGAAGAGGAGCCCAGATTATACAGGTGTGTCCATTTCAATCAAGAGTCCTTATAGGGCGCCTGGGTGGCTCAGTGGGTTAAAGCCGCTGCCTTCGGCTCAGGTCATGATCCCAGGGTCCTGGGATCGAGGCCCGCATCGGGCTCTCTGCTCGGCAGGGAGCCTGCTTCCTCCTCTCTCCTCTCTCTGCCTGCCTCTCTGCCTACTTGTAATCTCTCTCTCTCTGTGTCAAATGAATAAAAAAAAAAAAATCTTTAAAATAAAATTAAAAAAAAAAGAGTCCTTATAACTAGGAAGCCAAAGAGAGAGAAGCAGAGAGTCATCAATGGCAGAAGGACTCGGCCAATGTCGCTACCCTTGAAGATGAAGGAGCGGAGCCCTGTCGACACCTTGATTTTAGCCGGTGAGACTTCTCGCCTCCAACATTTTGACAATAAACTGTGTTGTCTTAAGTCACCCAATTTGTGGTATTTGTTTCGGCAGCCGTAAGAAACCAGTACAGACCTCCTGACGCAAACAGTCCAGTAAGACTTGATGGGAGGGAGGAGCTCTGACTCTCTAGCACCATGTCTGTGACGGGGTAACCTCTCTCTCTGCTCCCCAAAACTAAACTGCTCTGTGGCACATATTCACAGCCTGGGGTGAACTTTTGTTATTTTGATACCTGCCTGGAAGCTCTTTGCTGACCTTCAAGAAACCAGGTGTGGACTCCTGACCTCCACTGGGCCTGGGACTCATACAGCAAGAAGAAGGGCCGCTCAAGCAGGTGGCAGAGAACCCAGTCATGCAAAGGAGCCTGGGGCACTGCCTATCCATGGCAACTCAGGCTGGTCCAATGACCTGAGATGCCTGGGCCTCCTGGTTCCCACCTCTGTTGCCAACCCTTGGGCTCTGGGTCCCTGTGTCAGCCTTGCTCTCTAGGTGACAAGGTCCAACCCTGACCTCACTAGAACCTCCCAGCATTGGGACCCACCTTCCTGCTCCCCAGATCGGACTGTGGTTCCTAACCTACTTTCTGTTTCACTATTTTGGTGTTTGAAGGACTGACTGGGGCTCCCAGACACCAGGATCCATTCCCTCATGGGGAAGTGACAGAGAGCATCATGCCAGGTTTCCTGCCTTTGTGAGCTTACCCAGGCTGTCCTTGTCTCTACACCCCAGCAGGGACCACCCCAGAGGGTTACTCTCAGAGGTAGTTTCTGGGGCTTCTGCCTCCCTGTAGCCATCATACCCACAAAGAGGAGAGATTGTGTCTTCCCAGTTCAACAAGGGGTCACCAAACATGAGGAGACAGATAAATAAGCCACAACTCCTGCCTCCTGTCTCACATGGCCTAACTCTCCTGACCACAGAAGGACTACCCCAAACTCCATCTGGACAGGGAGCCACAGGGAGATCCAGCTGGATTCTCAGAATCATCCCGGTCCCCACTGCATCTCCGGGGTGAGATGCAATTCGGGTATCCTCTACACCTAGGCCACCCACCAGGATCAGCCCAGGGGAAGGGAGAGCTCTAGAAACAGCAGCAGGACTTTGGGCAGAGGTCAGGAGCCAGGGAGGATATGAGGAAAATAGTCACTGGAGAGAACACGTCCCTCCCAATGATACTGAAATGACTCTTTTAACATCATGTTGGTCAAAAGAAGCCTAGGTGAGGGCAGACTGGGGCGAGGCCCAGCAACTGGTGATCCTGGATGAGGCAACCCAGCCCTTCCACCTCCCCTCTCCCATCCCCATCCAGCCCTCCTCCCACTTCTTGCCTCCTGCCTTCTCCTTGACTCTTCTCCCCTCCCCCCTCCTCTTTCCTTCCTCCCTAGTCCCCCTCTTTTCCTCTTCTACAGAGGATGACGCCATCAGACCGTCTACCCCTCACTCCTGGCTTTCCATTTAAAGCCAACCAGCCATCATATTAACATCTGACATTTCAGAAATTTCTCTATCTCGCTGACAAATCAAATCAGCTCAGCCCACATCATTTGCTAACAAACCCAATCCACTCCTAAAACAGGCTCAATTTTCACGTGTAACTAAGCCAGGGGGCTCCAGAGGCTCCCTCCACGAAGGAGACCCTGTCAACCCAGCCTTCTGCTAAGGGCACAGCAGTTCCCCTCCAAAGCACTGTGTCACGCCCGCTGAGGGACCACGTTCACAGACCACACCACTCTCCTCCAAGGACCTAACCACTATGTTACAAAGTTGAAATAATTTAGTAAAATAATAATAATGTCTGTCATTTTTTTTCTAGTCTTTTACCTCATCTTTAGAGGACTCTTCTGGAAATTAATATCTTCTACAGAGAAGAAACCTTTACCTAAACTTCAGCAATTCCTTCTGAGCTGTTTGATGTTTTTTCCTCACTGGTTAAATGCAAGTAAAATCAAATTTAACTCTTTTTATTACAAAGGAGCACAAAGAGTGAGATCCTGTGTATTTATGCCACTATCTGTGCGATGATGCCAAGATGTCTGGACGCTTAGCAAATGGTAAGGAGGAACATGTCTGGATGGCAGAATTACTAGTAGGGCTTTCTTCCTACTTCCTTTGTACTTTACAATTACTCAAATTTTTTATAATAAGCACTTATCATTTTATTAAAAATAGTTTGGTTTGGGGCACCTGGATGGCTCAGTGGGTTAAAGCCTCTGCCTTCGGCTCAGGTCATGATCTCAGGGTCCTGGGATTGAGCCCCACCGCAGCAGGCTGCCTGCTTCCTCCTCTCTCTCTGCCTGCCTCTCTGCCTGCTTATAATTATAATCTCTCTCTCTCTCTGTCAAATAAATAAAATCTTTAAAAAAAAATAGTTTGGTTTTCACTGCTTGTCATTTACATGCAGAAAGCTCTTATAGAAATTCTTCAGGAAAATGCGGGGCTTTGTTTGTCCAGTGCCATTCTCAAGGCTGGATTGATCACTGAAGGTCCATAATCACCTGTTCAGAATATTTATTAAGCACCGACCACTAAGTATTTATAAAGCACCTACTCTGGACCCCCAATCTACCAGGCCCCATGGCAGCAAGAACGCACCCTGCTCAGGACAGAGCTGGGGCCACACCGAGCCGGTCTCTCCCGGCCCCGCCCCCCCATGCACACACCCCGCCCCATCACACTTGAATGACATCCGACCACACAGGGGGGAGCAGATGCTGGCAGAGCTTCTGGGCCTCACAAGCTCCCATCAGGAGCTCCCGAGGAGGGCAACTCACACCCCATCACAGGTTAAATGGCAGCCCCCCAAAAGATATGTCCGCATCCAGGAACCTGTGACTGTCACCTTATTTGGAAACAAAGGTCTTTGCAGAGGTAATTAACTTAAGGATCTCAAGATGAAATCACCCTAGATTACCCAGGTGGGGCCTGAATCCAGTGACAAGTGTCCCTATAAAAAACCCACAGAGCAGAGACAGCCATGGAGAAGAGAAGGCCACATGAAGACACTGTGGAGTCATGCGGCCCCAAGCCCAAGGAATGCCGGGAAATACCCAAAGCTGGAAGAAGCAAGGCTCCCCCTTCCTTCATGCCTGTGGAGGAGCACAGCCCTACCAGCACCTTAATGGCAGACTTCTAGGCTCCAGCACCACAGAAGAGTATATTGCTGCTGTTTTTCAGCCACCGCGCTGTTCGGGTTTTGTTACAGCAGCCCCAAGTGAGGAATAAACACTTCAAGGCCTGAAACTCCATCTCCACATTCAGCTAGGAGCAGAGAATGTGCCAGGACTCCAGCGGGGGAAGCCAAAAGGAGGGGGACACAAGGGAGGTACTTACTTGGACTCATAACTGTGGGGGTAATATCTCTTCAGGAACAAAAAAAGAACCCACCATCCAGTGCCCCCCTCAAAGCACCAGACACACTGGGCTGCAGTGCCAGGTGAAGGACACACAGGCATGGGAGCGGGGGAGGAAGGTGGGGCATGGAATCTGGCAGGATCTCCTCCCGGGTCACTCTCTGTGAGGATGTATCCATGGCAGCTACAAGAAGAGTGGGATTATCAATGAAACCTCCCCACAAGCATTTAGCTCACTGCCCACAATAATAATCACTAGTATCCATTACATGCTAACATATATAACACGTGCACGGGCCCTTGAAGCCCTCGCTCACCCACTTCCTTCTGTAATCCTCACAGCAACCCTAGGGATGGGCTCAGTCTACAACTGAAGGAACTGAACTGCATAGATCACTGAACTGTACAATGTCACACAGTTCCTAAATTCCAGGCCCTGGCCCAGGGCTCTGTCCCACACATTGATCACAGGTGTCAGGACCCAAAATAAGCAGGGATGTCATAGAAGCCGGCGCTAAGTTGGGGGCAAGAAAGCTGGTCAAGCCCTCAAAGGCAGGTAGCATGACTAGGGCTGGAGCAGTGAAGGAATCGTCCCCAAGGAGATTCTAGAACGCCAACTGCATTACCAGAGCACAAGACCTTTCTAGAAGTAGAGGCTCATTTCAATATTAGCCGCAGGCAAAAGGAATTAGGCCAGACACTCCCAACAGGGACAAACAGATCATGAAATGCATTCCAAAGCCAACCTTGGGCTCTCCAAGGCCCTAAACTGCCCAGGTTTACACTTAGTCCGATCCCAAAATCCTTTATGCAGATGCTGGCCTTGCAGGGGCTTGGTGCCACCACGGGAACGTGATCCAGAGGGATGCTCCCTCCCTTAACGCCCCTTCCCCAGGTGCAGGACCCTTGGTTTGGGCCTTTTTCCAACACTCTCACTGTCGCCTTCATTTGTCAGGCAGGGTTTGGTGTCTGAGACACAGGGCTCAGGTGGGACCAATCACACAAAATGCAATTTCAGTTTTGTCCATTAGACATGGAGAGGCACCTCAACCATGGGCACCAGGCAGGGCAAGAAATGAGGAGAAACTATATTAACAACAGAAAAATTGGTATATTTCCTTCTAGACTTTTTCTCTAAGCATTGCTAACCTATGGAGAAATCATAAAGACTAACGTTTCTGCAGCACATGCTACAAGCCTCTGTTCTAAGTGATAAACACAGATCATCTCAACCAGCCCCCATTACAACCACACGAGGCAAGTTCTCTTACATCTCTATCCTACCAATGAGGAAACTAAGGCACAGAGAAGTTACACACCGAGGAAGTGCTAAAACCATAAGCCCAGGCAGACTGGCTCCTGAAACTACGTGTTTCTCAAGGGCAAGAACTGCATCATCATCGTCAAAATTATCATTACCATCAGGAGCACCTGGCTGGCTCAGTCAGTTAAGTGTTGTGTGTTTGAGCCCCAGATTGGGTGTAGAGATTACTTAAAAATAAAATATTAAAAAAATTATCATCTATTATCATAACTAATCATTGACCACCTACTATGCATTAGGCACTCCACTAGCTACTTCATGGATTACCTCATTACTCCTCACACCCCCTCCCCTCCAGGTCAGTGGCCATTGTCCCTGTACTACAGATGAAGAAATTAGGGGTCAGAAAGATCAAGTAACATGCTCAGATGATTCACACCCAGGAGTGTGTAGAAGTGTTTAAGGGAGTACAGGCTCCAGAGTCACACAGACAGACTTGAGTCCAAATTCTGGCTCCACACTCATCAGCTGGGGGACCTTGAGCAAATAACTTAACCTCTTCTGACAACTTCATTCAGAGATGCCAGAAGTAATTCATCTCAAATGTCAACTCCAAATGACTGGCGGTGGCTGAGAGGGTTCTGAGATCACATCCAAAGTCAGGGGAAAGAGTGCTGTGATCCATTACTGACCTCTGCCAGGGGGCCGGAGGGTGGAGTCACGTCTGGGCTGTCCCCCATCTAGAGGAACACTGTGGCTCACAGAAATAACCGCACAAACTCACTTCTACAGCCAGGGAACTTCTGACTAAAGCACCAAAGCAACTCACAGTCTTTCCAGTGACCGGATATCTACACGGGACTAAATGGACCTGGATATCTATATCTGCCATATGCAACTAAATCGAGATGGACTGTAGACCCACAGCTAAAACTATAGAACTTCTAGAAAAAAACAAGGAAGGAATGAATCCCTGTGATATGGAATGAGCATGGACTTCTTAGAACAGAGAAGGCAAAAGACATAAAATGAAAACTTAGACATCAACCAAACTAAAGCTTCTGCTCATCAAAGACACCGTTAAGAAAAGGATGAATTTGTATCCAGACTATGTAAAGGATGCCTACAAGGAGACAGCCGATTTTAAAGGAGAAAGAGGGGTGAGAGAACTACAAAATGGTCAACAAGCATGTAAAGAACTGTTCAACATCATTAGTCATCAGAAAAATGCCAATGAAAACTACCATGAAATACCCCTCCAGGCCCACTCAAGTGGCTAAAAAGACACAGTCTGACAAGGGCAAGTGTTGGCAAGGATGTGGAGCCACAACCTTCTCACACCATTGCCACAGCAGTGGGAAATGGTAAAGCCATGCAGCAACCAGCAGTTTCATATAAAGTTAAAATTCACCTACCCATTGACCCAGAAGTTTCACTCTAGATATTTACCTAAGAGAAATGAAAACACACCTCCAAAAGACAAAAACAATGACACAAAACAATCAGACTGTTCACAGTATTTGGCTAGTCATTATAGCCAAAATTGGAAATAACCCAAATGTCCCTCAACAGGAGAATGAACGAATTGTGGTGTATTCACACAATGGCAATAGAAAGGCACAAACTACTAACCCACTCAGCAGCATGGGCAAATCCCACAGACGTTATGCCAAGCTGGACACAAAGGAGTACATACTACATGATTCCTTTCAAATTAAATTCTAGAACAGGCAAAGCAAATTAAGAGTGGGGGAAAAAAAAATCAGAGCACTGGCGATTTCTAGTTGACTAGAAAAGGACAGAGTCGAACATTCTGGGGAGACAGAAATGTCCTACACCTGAATCAGAGTAGGCTCACATGTATGTATCCATGAATGGAAGCGCACAGTTAAGATTTATGCATGTGAATGTAATTGATTTTTTTTGAAAAGCAGTTACACCTGAGGTGATTTGCAAGAAGTGTAAGCTAGTTGGCCTGAAAGCATGAACAAAATCAGGGAAGACACACCCATGTGCAGATATGCATGCATGAAGGGCGGCTTCACACAGGTGGCATATACGTAGACATCGCCATGTTCTTAAAGCCTCCCCCACAGATCCAGATACAGGCAAGCCCTTCCTCATGTCTGCACTGTCCTCGAGCTCTTGGGAAGTAGCTCCCGAGGGGATGACATCTGGATAGGAGACATAAATGGGGGTCTTCGTGGAGACCAGAGATGGCTCTCCCCGGGGTCACAGAGTGTCACCAAGAGAACCTGTGCAGTGGCAGTAATGGGGTAACAAATATTTGTCCTCACTCTCATGTCACCTTCCAGGGCTTTCTTGAAGAGGGGGAAACCAAACCTTCCTGCTATGTCCTTGAGCCCTTCCTGCCCCAAGAAGGCCCCCAACATCCTTCTCAAAAATGCCTCCTCCTCACCTCCTCCACACAGAACTGGTAGATCTGGCGGCGGGGGGGTGGGGAGGCTGACATGCCCTCCACTCAACCCTGAGGGAACGGGGCAGCCTCCCTTCCCAGCATGGACAGAAGAGAGGAAGCTGGAACCAGGAACAAACTGGAGGGCTGGCATCAGGCCCGAGGCCAAGCTATAAGCTGGAAAGGAAAGCCCAGTCCCACCCCTGGGCGGAAAGAGGGACAGATGGGCAACTGGCGAGCCTAGGAGGATGAGAGGAGGAGACCTGCCCAGCTTGGCCCAAAGGGAATGGAGAGGGTGCAGAGGACAAGCTCGTCAGACTCCATTTTCTCCCCTAGCATCTGGAGACTTATACACCTGCTTGACCTACCCCTGAGGGTTTTGCGGGCATTAGTGAGTCATGGAGAGCAGAGTACCAAAGGAACGATGTAGGAACAAGACTTCTGCTCATCCCCAAGCAGGAACCCCAGGATGCCATTACCTTCTTCTGGAAAAGAAATCTGAGACGGACTGCCCTCAGACTCCCGCAAACGGGGATGGAGAAGGTCTCAGAGGAGCCGCCCTCAGGCTCTCACAAAGGACAGAGAAGGGAACACCTGGGTGGCTCAGTTGGTTAAGCAGCTGCCTTCAGCTCAGGTCATGATCCCAGGGTCCTGGGATCGAGTCCCGCACCTGGCTCCTTGCTCGGCAGGGAGCCTGCTTCTCTCTCTGCCTCTGCCTATCCCTCTGCCTGCTTGTGCTCTCTCTCTCTCTTTGACAAATAAGTAAATAAATAAAATCTTTAAAAAAAAAAAAAACAAAGGACAGAGACGGTCCAAGAGGGAGCTGCCTTCAGACTCGCACACGGGAAGATGGGAGTAGACTGAGCAAGGGTCGCCTCCCAGCTGACCAGGCCACCACAGGCCTGGTGGGGATCCAGAGACAAATATGACAGTCCAGGTCAAGGTCAGAACAAGCCCAAGCATTGTCACGTTCAACGAAATGCCCTGCACACTCACTGTGAGCTGGGAGAGAATCAGGAGGGTCAACCCCAACCCCTTCACTTCACAAAGCCCAGAAAGGTTGTCGTCTCCGGTCAGTCCCAGGGGCTAGCCCACCCACGTGTTCGCCATCAGGGCCCTTCTGCCCACCCCACCCCGCCTCCCCAAGAAGCCATCCTCACTCCTCCCCACCCCACTGAGAAGCCACATGACACATTTGAGCTTGTTCACATGCTGAGCCATATGGTTTCTTCTGCTCAGTTAAGGCCCCCTGTAGACAGCAGGCTCTTTGAGGGGTGAGGACTGTGGCCTCGGTTTGACCCCCCAGAGCCCAGCGCAATGCCGGACACACACAGTCGGCCCTCTCTAAATGCCTATTGATCCACCTGGGCATAAAAACCAGATCGTAAAAAATGCGGACCTGGAAACAATCCACAGCATTCCCAGGGAGACAGTCCCAAACCCCTTTCCCAGCCCACCCTGCACCATCCACAGTGTGAGTTCTGGCTGGAACTGGGCTCTCATTCAGCCCATCTGCTTAGCATCTCTGGTTGCTTTTTCTCAGTTTCATATTAGAAAAAAAAAAAAAATTCCCCTGAACAACACAAACAGCAGAGGGGCGGGGGAGGGGAAGCAAAGACCAGTAGCATCAGGTGCTCAGTGGGGGCAGAAGCCTGGGTTGAGGAGGTTCTGGGGGGTTGGGGGGGAGGGTGCAGGCTCCCTCTGCTCCACCACTATCTTCAGGAGGACCTTAGGTGAGTCCAATTTCTCATCCAAATTATTAAGGGAAATGAATCCTCCCTCCCTCCCTGACATTCTGTGACTCCCAAGCTAATCCACCTAAGGGAGAGGCCTGCCAGCCCTGCCCCAAGCCTGCACTGCCGAGGAAACCAGGTGCACCCTGCCCCCACTGCCCAGATGCTGGGGGTAGGGCAGGAGCCGTGCTGCAGAACCCACAAGGCCAGAGGCCCTGGAGAGAGGGTCTCAGACATCAGTGTGCACTAATAACCTGGGAAGCTCGGGAGATCAGCAAAGCAGAGGCCTGGGCCCGACATCATGAGTGGAAGCCCAGGTCCACGCAGGTAGAGACCCCGCCCAAGACGGATGAGGAAAGGGGGAGCTTCAGTCGGAAGCTTAACACACAGCTGGGGCTTTAATTTAGAAAAGTATTACCCGGAGATAGAGGGGCTGCCAGGATATGAGATCCAAGCAAAACCGGAGAAGTAGAAGACCAATCCCAGGTCCCTCCCACCTGGATGTCCCAGACCGCACTCCAGAAACATCCACCCGCAAGAACGGGACAGTCGCTGCCCAATGCCCTCGAGGAGCTCAATGCAGGGCAGTGTCAGATGACCAGCAACAGGGCTTGGGAAGTACAGTCATGAAAGAGACGCTCCCTCTGTGATGAGCAGTCTGGCAGGAGGACTGCGATTTTAACCGTATGAGTCAGTTTGCTTTGCCAAAGGATAAAAAATATGCTAGCCACAGACAGCCTCCTAACCACAGCCACAGGCTAAGTCTTTGCCACAGAACAAGCCCACATAACAGTCATCAGGAGACCCCTAAGTCCACACACACACACACACACACACACACACACACACACACTGACCCCCAACCCCAACCACAGAAGGGTCCCAACCCCAGTGTGAGCCTTCAGGGCGACCCGTCATATCTTCCTCTGAGTCCTCAGCTCTGACCTTGGCCTTGGGGCTTTAGACGGGAAAGCCACCTGATAGGTTGCTGCTCTGCTCAGAGCCTGCCTAGAGTTCCAGTCAGGCCAGCCTTACCCCCGACAGTCCGCCGGGCCCTGTGCCAGCCAGAACAAAGTAGGTTCGGGCACCCAGGGGACAGTCATAAATAATGCTTTCAATGAATCACTATGTTAACTAACAATCTCTTACTCATGCTCTAGATTCCTGATCAGCACCCCTCCCTCCTGTACCCATGCACCTTTCTGGCTCCCTCCTTTCAACACTTCCACTCACTCCTCAGCCCACCCCAGTCTGCTGTCCACTCCTCCCTCCCCAGAACTGTTCTGAGTAACAGCCAGGCCACCACACGCTCCCCACCATACCTGCCCAAATTCTTCCTTCGTGGCATGTTCCTCCCACCCAGTCTCCAACCTCCTCCTCATCAGCCTTTGACCTAGCGAGCTGGAAGGGGGGAGCCCCTCAGGGCGCTACCCCAGGAATCTCTCCTCTTCTCACTCCACCCTCTCCCTGGAGCGCTCACTGCCCCTGGCCCAGCCCTCCACCTCAAGCTTTAATGCCCCGTCTAGAAGAATGGCTCCAGATTACTACCTCCAACCCAGACCCTCTTCTGAGTCTGGCCCCCAAACACTAAGCATTTGTGTCTCAAACACATGCAACACAGCACTTACAACTTCAGCCCTCATCCTCCCTCAGGGATCCCCCATCTCAGAGAACAGCTGTAACATTTATCAGTTGTTCCAAACCCGGGGCCCACTCTTGCCTCCTCTCTCTCCCCAAATCCTCCTATCTCATCAGTCTACCTCCTAGGCAATCAGAGATCTGATTCCAAATAACCCCACAGATCCCTCAGAGTCAGGCCACCATCGTCCCCTCTCCGCCCCTGCACCGGACTCCCTCAGTGACCTCCCAACACCCCCCAACTTCCCTCTGCTCCTCCTACAAATTCTCTACCCCAGAGCCAGGGTGATTTTCCAAAAGTCCCATCCTCTGGCTACTGCTCGGACTAAAATCTTCAATGACATCCATGCCCTGAGTCAGGATAAAGCCCAAAATCTTGATCAAAATTTCTAAGGGTCTAGGTGGAAAGGATGCGCAGAGTGGATGAAGGGGAGTAGGGGACACGGGCTTCCAGTTCTGGAATGACTAAGTCACGGGGATGAAAGGCCCAGCATCAGAAATAGAATCAATGGTGCTGTGATAGCATTGTTTGGGGACAGACGTGAGCCACACTTGTGGTGAGCAAAGCCTAATGTACACACTTGTCAAAGCACTATGTTGTACACCAGAAACTAAGGCAACATTGTGACAACTATACTTCCACATAAAACAAATGTTCTCCGGCGCCTGGGTGGCTCAGTGGGTTAAAGACTCTGCCTTCGGCTCAGGTCATAATCTCAGGGTCCTGGGATTAAGTCCCGCATCGGGCTCTCTGCTCAGCAGGGAGCCTGCTTCCCCCTCTCTCTCTCTGCCAGCCTCTCTGCCTACTTGTGATCTCCCTCTCTCTCTGTCAAATAAGTAAATAAAATCTTTAAAAAAAAAAAGAAGAAGAAGAAGAAGTACTGGGGGAAAGAGACTCCTCTTTCCACTGAAGTTACTCAGCACATAGAGCTACTGTCACCATCTTGCCACCGCAGAGACAGAGCTTAACAAAGAATGAAACCAACACAGAAGACAGATGGAATGAGAAAGATCTCATAGATGCGGCCATGCCCGGAGTCCATACTTGCCATCACAGAGCAATAAATTCTGTTTTATGCATAAGCCAAAGTGAGTTATGTTTCCGTCACTTGTAACCAAGAGTCCTGACTAATACAACATTCAAGCAAGTACTGGGTGTTGAATGAAATAAATGAGCATGTGAGTAAGGGAAGCCAGCCAAGAGAACTCAGTGACTCCTCCTAGGAGACTTCCAGGTTTCTCCCTGCAAACTGCCACCACCCATGAGCACAGTGACAAGCAACCCACATCCAACTTTGCAGACCAAGGGGCTGAAACTCAGAATGGTGACGTGCTTCTCAGCATCACCCTGTGCAAACAAACCACCCAGCACCAGGCTCAGATGCCTGCCCTGGGATTAGGCTGATGGAGGTGCTCTGCCTTTCAATGCCCATGGGGACCCCACCAAGAGGAAAGCAGAGCTGTCCGTGGTCAGCCCTGCACCCCACCAACTCCTGAACTCCCAACGCAACCAGGGCAGGGTCTGGCTGTCATTCTGTGATATTCCCCCTCGATGCAAATCACACAGCTCTCTGCGTGGTGGGCATTCAATATGGGATGATAATGCAAAGGGGGCTTTAACTACTTCCTTTGCGGGGGGATCATTTTTCAACAGATCAGGTTAGGGGAGCGGGGGTACAACAGAGAGCAAGAGGGGTGAGAGGCGTAATTATTTCCCTGTGAGTCATCTCACAGCAAAGCCTTAGGACAGAGATGGAGGGTAGACTAGATGTTCTCTCAGATGAGTCAGGAAGCGAGTCCTTGGACTTGTTTAGAGCTAGTCCTCGGACTTGTTTAGAGCTAGTCCTCACCTGGCCAACTGTGAGAGGGAGGGAGGGAGGGAAGGACCATCAGGCATTGCTGCCTAGGTGGGAATACTGGCTGAGCCAAAGTCCTCCCTGTGACCATCCTGTCAGGGGAACTGAGAGCTGAAGGGAGATGGGCGTGGTGGGGGGAGGGTACAGTTGCCTCAGCTCCTTTCCAGGAATGAGCAGTCAGGGCCGGGGTTCTCCCAGGGGGTCCGCCCAGGAGGCTGTCTCCCAGGAAAGACACTTATGAATGATGTGCTAATAGGAAAGAATTACCGACCCCCAGAAGCTCCAGAGCAACTCTCCCACAGGGGTTGGGGTGATAGGACCAGCCCAGGAGGGCCAGTCAGAGGCAGACAGACCAGCGTGCAAGTACAACCCAAGTCCCAGGAGAGTGCCGCCCCACGGACCCACCTTCTCCCACCCCGGCACCAGGTAGCCCTCCTGGACAGTAGCCACTTAAGACGCCAGGCCGCAACTGCTTCTTGGCCTTTTGGCTAAAATCAAGTGAAGACACCAGGCTGCACGCATTCCTCCCTGGGCCCCTCATGCCGGACCCCACAGCTCCCCAAGGCCTCATTCAGCCTCCGACACCCCCAAGTCTCAGTCACACATTCCTCCCGCACTGGTGAGCTCAAGCAGACACTACCTCTTGAGGTTGTCAGGGCATTCCATGGCACCCACTGGATGGCAGCAGCTGGGCCTGGACCAAAGGTACATCCACTTCCCCTCCCCACTAACCAACTCTAAGCCTCTTACCTTCATGGTGGGAGGTGCCGTGAGAGGAGGGGACAGCGGCCGGTCTGGGAAGGTCACATCCGAGCTGTTAGCCAGCTCCTGCTTCCTGTGAAGAGGCCACAGAACACAGAACAGATGAGTGAGGGCCTGCCTGACCAATTCCCTCTCTCTGCCGACAGGAGCCGGGCATGGGGACCCAGTCTAACACACATCGTGCAAAACTAGACTGGAGTGCATTCTCTGCTAGGATGTGGTAAACTTTGTTTTGTTTTAAAACCTAGCACAGTCCAGGGACGCCTGAGTGGCTCAGCAGATTAAGTGTCTGCCTTCAGCTCAGGTCATAATCCCGGGGTCCTGGGATGGAGTCCCACATAGGGCTCCCTGCTCAGTGGGGAGTCTTCTTCCCCTCTCCCTCTGCCCCTCCTCCCTGCTAGTGCACACTCTCTCTCCCTCTCTCAAATAAATAAAATCTTTTAAAAAAAAAAAGTGCAGTCCAGGGTAGTCAGAAAATACCTTTTATTTTATTTTTTTAAGATTTTACTTATTAATTTGAGAGAGAGAGAGAACGAAGCAGGGGAAGCCAGAGGGAGGAGCAGACTCCCCACTGAGCAGGGAGCCCAATGTGGGGTTCGATACCAGGAGCCCGGGATTGTGACCCGAGTTAAAGACAGACACCCAACCAACGGAGCCACCCAGGCGCCCCATTTTAATTTTTATTTATTTATTTATTTGAAAGAGAGAGAGAGAGAGAGAGCACACGTACTCGTGCACACATGTGAGATCAGGGGGTGGAGCAGAGGGAGAGGGAGAGAAAGAATCTTAAGCGGACTCCCTGCTGGGTGTGGAGCCAGACCTGGGGCTCAATCTCGCAACCCTGAGATCAGGACCTGAGCCCCAATCAAGAGTCGGAGGCTTAACCGACTGAGTCCCCTGGGGCTATTCCCTGTGCGGTCCCTGCACTAGCCACATCGGCACCACCTGGGAACCTGGGAGAAATGCAAATTCAGGTGCACACCAGGGTCTCCAGCGATGGGGCCTGGGAATCTGGGTTTTACAATCCCTCCAGCTGTTTCTGATGCACACTGTAGTTTGAGAACCGCCGCTCTAAAGACATATAAGACCCACAACACCTACAGGCCTCCGAGGCACGGACAAATGTTGAAAGGCATCAAAATAAACGCAGCCGTTTTACCGCAATGACAGAGTGGAAAATAATTAGGCCCTGAAACTGTAGCAGTTACCGTTTATCTTCAAGTATTTTCATTTGCCAAAATTACAGTGGTTAATAAAATACAACTATACCTTTGGTAGATGTATTTCAGAATACATTTGAACTCAGGACCAAAAAAAAGAGACAGGAGTATAAATGTTTGTGATTCAACCTTCCTGGGTCCCCTTTGCCCCCATGAGCATGTACGTGCAAGCACGTGCATGTGCACGTACTTGCGTGTACATACACACACACACGCACACACACAGACCCCATGGCCAGAGAGCTGACCTTGGGAGGATGCGGCTGCCTACTGTGTGAGCTGCAGGTAGAACTTATTTTAGTCCATGTGGGCTAGGACCATGGAGAAGCAGCTCAACAGAGTTGTGTCGCCATGACAACGTAACAGCAACAAGTTCACTGCTCTCACATACTCCCCACTTTCCATCTGGCCCTCGCTGGTGACCAAGGAGTGCTAGCTTGCAGTCCAATCACCACGCAGGATGTTGGCAGGGAGATAAGGCTCTGGAGCCCTGGTTACACAACAGGGCCAGCTGGGCAGAACCTGGGGGAGCCCCAGACAAGGGACTCGGGTGTCCTGGACATGCCCTGGTTCTCTCCTGGGACAGCAAGGAGACGCAAGAGTAACAGTATTAAGAGCCCCAGACCAGGCTGAGCCACCAAGGCTCCCAACTTTGCAACTGTTTCCTTCTCCAGAGCCCCACCCTGAAGCGGCCGAGTCAGTCTGACACCTGGGTCCCACCTCAATGTCCAAAGGACCCCACTGCCACCTCAAGGGAATGCTTCTGTACTTCCCAGCCCACATCTTGCCAACAGGGAGGACAGCCCCAACCCCAGGCCTCCTTCATGAGAAGCCCACCCTCCCTACAGAGCCCCGCCCTCTCCCTTTCCAGAAGAAGCCCTTGCCTGAGACCCAGGCACCACCCCAGGCTGGCTCCCCTTAGCCCACAGGGCAGCCCAACCTGAAAGAAACCAGGCTAGGTACTGTGGAGCCCTGTCTACCCTGGCATGACTCTCACCTACCCCTGCAGCGGGCCATGCCTCATTGTCCTCTAGGCAACCAGGTAAGGAGGCTGCATGAACACCGGGCTTCGTAGAGGATCCATGTGACCTCCATTAACCTCGACCTGCCAGACCCCCTTTCTGATCCTCTGTCTTCTTCTTCAGTCTTCCTGGACCTAGGTCTCACTCTGAAGGGGGGAGCAAGGGGGAGAGAGGAGATGCCCCCCTCCAGGTCCAGACCATTACTGGTACAAGAAAAAGCAGCCATGACTCAGCACGTGTAGATGTGCACACACTCACACGCAAAGGAATGAACGAGCCTCCTTCTACCTCTTAATCGAGAGCCACCACCTCCCCTTCCATTTCTGGCCTTGGGCCAGTGCAGGGTCCCGCCCACCACTGCCTGTGGACACACACCCCCCCCCCCCCCCCCCCCCGGGGGCCCCCCCCACCCGCCCCCCCCCCCCCCCCCCCCCCCCCCCCCCCGGGAGCTGGATCCCAGCACAGGCTCGCCCCCTCCAGCCACTCCGCCCTGTCCCAAGCAGCTCTGGCTCCTCCTCAACAGGACCAACCCCCGAGAGCCATGATGGGGGGAAAGGAGGGGAGGGAGGAGGAGCAGGGACGGGAGCCCCACCCTCAGGTCCCCTGAGGTGAGGATAGACGAGGGCAGCCCCCCCGCCCCCCGGGGGGCTGGGAGCCAAGAAGGAAGAAGCATGCACGGAGGGGACAGGAGGCAAGCCCCCTTCCCAAAGTCTACAGGAGCAGGCTGTGGCACACTTGCCTGTTCGCAGTCCTGGCTCTCCAGGGACACCAGTGCTAGAGGAGGGCAAGGTTGGCAGGTTTTTACTATCCCTGGTCTAGGGACGCTCATATACAGAGTCATGCTGTTTGCTTCTCTCCGTAAGGTGCAAGATGTCCACTCCCACGGGCCCAAAGCAGATGTGGTCATTACCCAAAGCCCCTGAGTCTCAGGCAAAGGGCCACCGCACCCAACCCTCCTGGGCTGAGCCCCGCTTCCCTGCACCAGCCTGTTTTCCCCGGAGGCTGGCATAAGCTCCTGGGACCACTCTTCCACTGAGTAGTGGGACAATTCAGTGGGGGCACAAGGTGTCTTCCAGCCAGAAGGATTCCCTGAATGGTGTCTGGAGCCTGGAGGGTGCAGGAGCAGGAACGAGCACCAGTGGCTAGCGGCTTTGAGCTTGTTCTAGGGCTCTGTCCAAGACTCCGAATGGGATGCCAGCGTGGACAGAAGGCAAGACTGCTGCCCTCAAAAAGAGCAGAACTCAGAGTACACACAGGCCCCTGGTCACAAACCTACCCCGCCCTGGTATAGCAATGGCTTCGAGTGGCACATGTGAGAGGGGACAGGACACACTGCCCCATCCCCATTCTCGCTCCCAGACACCAAAGCCACATAATTAAGAGCAGCTGCCTATTTCGGGTTGAAACACGTCCCCCAAAAAGACATGTTGAGGTCCTAACCTCCAGTACCCATGAATACGCCCTTATTAGGAGATGTGATCAAGTTAAGAGGTCATTAGGGTGGCCCCTTAATTCAATTTGGTGTCCCTACAAGAGGCAAAAGTGGCCGTCTGAAGCCACAAACACACAGGAAGAACGCCACGTGACAACAGAGGCAGAGACCAGAGTGACGCCAAGGTTGGCCAGCCCCCGCTGGGAGCTGCAAGATGCGAGGAAGGAATCTACCCCAGAGCCTTCAGAAGGAGCAGGTCCTGCTTGCACCTTGGTTTCAGCCTTCCAGCCTCTAGAACAGAGACAACGAACATCTGTTGTTTTGAGGCGGTATCCTTACTATTACTTGTAACAACTTTCCTGTGAACCACAGTGATCTTGACATGGTCACGGTACTGTGTCTGAAACTGCCTCTCCAACAAAGCCAGCCAAATGCTCACACACAGCTCCAACAAGGTGGGGTCCCAGACAGAGACCCACACAGGGACCCACAGCAGGAGGGAAATAGGGGAACGGAGAGAAGGCAGAAGAGGGAGGAGGAAGCTCATACACTGTGCTCAAAGAGAAACGGGGCAAGCACAGACACGAGTGGGCAGGTCGGGGCCTCCTCCAGCCTCTGGGGTCGTGGGGGTGTCTCCCACTCAGCATCCCTCTGCCCCAGAACCACCTAGCACTTAGGTTCTCTGCTCTGGGATTCTTTCCCAGAAGCATGGACAAACCTGGGGCAGCTGAGAGTGGGCCTAGCTGGCTCTAGCCAAATGCAGGTCTCGAGAGGAAACGATCAAGGAGTGATGGAAGTTGAGAAAGTCAGGGGAGGGTCCACCCAGATGGGATTGTTCCCTGCCCCCCCCCCAGGCGAGGGCCCTACCTACAGCACCCAGGCCTTCTAGCTCCTTCCGTCCAGACTCAGATTGAGATCCTAGACCATCTGTGGTCATCTCCCCACCACTTCTATGAAAGTGCCCTACACTAGGGATCAAGAGACTCCGGGGTTCCAGTCTGGCTCTACCTGCTACCCCACTGTGTGCCCTTGGGTAAGTCACCTCACCTCTCTGTGTCCCGCTTCCTTCATCTGCAAAGATGGGGGCGATGATGTTCTGAGGAATTAAATGTAATGGCTGTGAAATAAACCATAAGGTCCTACACAAAAATAGACCATTATTACTATTATCATCTTTATTGTTACTGTAACCCCTAAAATGGTGAGAGAGTGGAGAGAGAGAAGCAAGGAAGGGCCCAGGACTGTTTAATGTCTTTGAAAACATTTTTGGCATTTCAAAAAAGCACCAGTTCTAGCCCCAGGGATCCACTCTCAGGATCATAACGATCGGTTAATAATCAACAGGAAAAATACCCACCTCTCAGCAGATGGCTCTGGGGCCAGCTGCAAGCCCTCCTCTAACAGAGAGTTCTCCCAAACCCACAAACTCCCTGTCTGCATCTCTCGCCGCGCCAGGTCCCCAGCCACCCGGCCATATCTGGCTCTGCTTTCTCCTGCTTTCCGAAGAGCCAAGCTAGAGGAATGCACACAGCTGGCGCCTGTACAAGCTTCTCGGGAAAACCAACCGAAAGGAATGAGACATACCATTCACAACAGCCGAAGGTGGAGATAACCCAGTAATGCACAGAAACACAAAATGTGGTCTGGCCACAGGATGGAATAGTATTCAGCCACAAGGCAGAACAAAGTACTGATACAGGCTACCGTGTGAATGCACCTTGAAAACATCATGCTACAGGAAAGAAGCCAGACACAAAAGGCCCCATAAGCTGTGATCTTATTCACAGGGAATATCCAAACAGGCAAATCCAGAGACAGAAAGTAGATCGGTGGTTGCCAGGAGCTGGTGGGGAGTGGGGAGGAACGGGGAGTGACTGCTAACAGGTTCAGGGCTTCTTTCTAAGGGGATAAAAATGTTCTGGAACTACACAGGTGATGGATGCACAACTGTGTGAATATACCAAACAGCACTGAATCACACACTTTAACGGGTGAATTTTACCGTGTGTAAATTATAACTCAGTTTTTAAAAAGGAGTAAGAGAAGGGGCTGAACTGAACGGGCTCTATTTCTGTCATTTCTGCTGCTTACTTTCTGCTCTGGCTGTGGCTGCTTCTGGTGCCCCCAGAGCCCCAGCTGCGTGCAAATTCTGGCTTTGCAGCAATGCTTCCCTTACTACCCGCACCTGTTGAAAGCAAGGTCTTCCGTCTCCACTCCCAGCACTCAGAAGTACCTGCACTGTCATTTACTTGGAGAGATCATCGGGGTACTAACTTTCCATATTTCCCCATCCTATAAAACTAACTAGACCATAAACAATAGGAATAACATAAAGAGCCTCACGGGAAATCATCATAAGAAGCAGACACGCTGAAAAGAAAGAGGAATTAGAAGCCAGGACTAGCTTGAGGCCTGACAAGCTGAACCTCAAAGTCTTTCTGCTTTCTCTGCTTTCTCATCTGCAGAATGGGCAGAGAACAACAGCTGTTCCCTGAACGGGGCTCGGAAAACAGCTCAATTCCTCAGTGACTAGGGTCTTAGAGGGTTTTTATGGTGGCAAACAATTATGTGGTCCCTGGGCAAGGCGGGCCAGGGGGAGGGATGAGCAGGGGGAGATCAGCTCAAGTACCACAGAAGAGGTCACAGCTGAGCTAGACCTTGAGGGCAAGGCCACCATCTACCCAGTAGGGAAAAAAACGGGGAATGGCCAAGAAGTAGAGGCATGGAGGAGTGAAAGCAAAGAGCACCGAGTCGGATCTGGTGGCACCAAATCGGTGGAAACACTTCCCTGGCTTTAGCAGGCCCTCGAAAGGAAAAGTGAAAACCCCCAGGCCCCAGGCTTACCATGGACGAGGACTGTTGGAAGCCTGGCTCATTTAAGACTCATGACAACCCTTTGCAGCAAATATTATTAACCTCACTTTACAGAGGGAGAAACTGAGACTTGGAGAGGGTGGGCGACTTGCCCCAGTTCCCACAGCTGGAGGGGAGCAGAGCAAAGCCTGGACTTGGGGCAGTCCAGCTCCACAGTGCACTGGCAGTGGGAAAAACCGGGGCTCACTCCAGAAGAGCATACACATCACATTTTCCCAGGGTCGGGTGCGCACATCGCTGCTGGCACCACAGCTGCTCTCTCCTTAATGGTTAGTTAGTGGGCCTTTACAGGTGCCCTCTATTTATGGCAGGCTATTCTGAGTCTCCTTTTATGGTGATGACATAGCACTGCCTTCTAAAATGAGTTCATTCAAGGGACGCCTGGGTGACTCAGTCGGTTAAGCATACAACTCTTGGTTTTGGCTCAGGTCAGAAACTCAGGGTCGTAGGATCAAGCCCCATGTCAGGCTCTGCACTCGGCGGGAAAATCTGCTTGAGATTCTCTCTCCCTCTCTGTCGGCCCCTCCTCTCGCTCAAATAAAATAAATATATAAAATATTTTAAAAATAAAATGATGGGAGGAGGAGCAAATGGCAGAGGAGTAGGAGACCTAAATTTTGTCTGGTCCCAGGAATTCAGCTAGATAGTTATCAAACCATTCTGAACACCTACAAACTCAACAGGAGATAGAAAAGAAAAATAGCAGCAATTCCAGGGACAGAAAAGCAACCACTTTCCGGAAGGTAGGACATGCAGAGAAGTGAATCCTAGGCAATATACGGGAAGATAGACCACGAGGAGAGGGGCCAGCTCCCGGCAAGCGGTAAAACAGCAGAGCACAAAATCAGAACTTTTAGGAATCTGCTCCACTGAGGGACGTTGTTCCAGAGGCTAAGCAAGAGTGGAGCCCTCACAGGGACAGTGTGGTCTCAGGACCCGAGGAGTCACAGAAAGACCAGGGGTGTCTGAGTGGGGCATAGCTCCCAAGTATTGGAACGGGGAAGCCAGCTGCAGAGACGGAGCCGAGGAGGGGGTTCGCAGCTCAGGGTTACCTTAAACTGTGGTCCAAGGCACAGCCGGGCCACTGCTCTTCGAGCAGGGACCCGACAAGTGGCAGATCCGGGGAGACTCCTCCTTCCTCCTCCAGGAGGAGCATCACGGGAGCACGCTGCAGGAATCTGCTGGGTTTAGAGACTCCAAACAGGGCCACATGCCAGAGACAGAAACACTCAATCACAGGCTGGGTGAGCTGGGAGTGTGGCCGGAGACCAGGAAGACGGGAGGGACTGCCTGCTTTCCACTGAGGGCAGCACTTGGTTCCTGCGGGGCCGGAGATTGGGAGGCCACCATCCTCATCCCCGTCCTTCAAAGCTGTACATAAAGCATTCAGGGAACAAAAGCTCCCAAGAGCAAACCAAGCAGATTACTTAGCCTGGCCCCTGGCAAGGGCAGTGCAATTCTGCCTCGGGCAAACACATTTGAGAATCACAGCAACAGGCCCGACCCCCAGAAGATCAGCAAGAACATCCAGCCAAGACCAAGTTCACCGATCAATGAGAACTGTGGAACTCCAGAGCTAGGGGAAAGCAATACATAGAATTCATGGCTTTTTTTCCCATGATCTTTTAGTCTTTCAAAGTTAATTTTTTTAATTTTCTTTATTTTTCTTTTTCTATTTTTTTTTTTAGTTTTTCTTCTTTCCTTTTCAACTAACACCTTATCAATTCCTTTTTTAAAATCTTTTTTAATTTTCATTTTTATAGTCATATTCTACCGCTTCGTTGTATTTAACCTTATTTTTTGTACGCATATATATATATATATATGTTATTGGGATACATGGGACACCTGGGTGGCTCAGTCATGAAGCATCTGCCTTTGCCTCAGGTCATGATCCCAGGGTACTGAGATTGAGCCCTGCATCAGGCTCCCTGCTTGGTGGGAAGCCTGCTTCTCCCTCCCCTACTCCACCTGTCTGTGTTCCCTCTCTTGCTGTGTCTCTCTCTGTCAAGTAAATAAATAAAATCTTTAAAAATAAATAAATAAATAAATAAAAATAAAACAAAATTTTGGGATATAGTTTCTTCTAACAGATCAAAATATACCTTAAATCTAGTGTATGGCTTCATTCTAATCTCCCACCTGATCACATTCTGTCCTTATTTTTTCTTTTTTCGACCAACTTCTTATCAATTCCTTTTTTAAAATCTTTTTTAATTTTCATCTTCACAGTCATATTCCATCCCTTCATATTTATTTTTATATATGTAAGTTTTTCTTTCTTTAAAATTTTGGGAGGCAGTTTCTTCTAACAGACCAAAATACACACAAAATCTAGTGTGTGGTTCTGTTCTATTCACCAGCCTGATCCTATTCTTTTTTCTTTTCTTTCTTTCTTTCCCCCTGATTTCAGGACTCTTCTGATATGTATAGTGTGTATTCTTCTGGGGTCGTTGTTACCCTTTTAGCATTTTGTTCTTTCATTCACCTATTCTTCTCTGGACAAAATGACAAAACGGAAAAAGTCACCCCCCCAAAAAAAACAAGAGGCAATACTGAATGCCAGGGACCTAATCAATGTGGACATTAGAAAGATGTCAGAACTAGAGTTCAGAATGATGATTATAAATATACTAGCTGGGCTTCAAAAAAGCATAGAAGATACTAGAGAATCCCTTTCTGGAGAAATAAAATAACTAAAATCTAAACAAGTCAAAATCAAAAAGGCTATTAAGGAGATGCAATAAAAAATGGAGGCTCTAACTGCTAGGATAAATGAGGCAGAAGAGAGAATTAGTGATATGGAAAACCAAATGATGGAGAATAAAGAAGCTGAGAGGGCGCCTGAGTGGCTCAGTGGGTTAAAGCCTCTGCCTTCAGCTCAGGTCATGATCTCAGGGTCCTGGGATCAAGG
>LNAC01000022.1:10874567-10891917 GCA_002007465.1 Ailurus styani | reverse complement strand
AAACAAATGCAGTGTTGAGAACTGTAAGGGGGCAAAGCGTGGCAGCGGGGAGGCCCCCTAAAAAGTCACCTCGATTGCCAAGGGTGAGAGCGACGAATGGGCTGGACCACGTTGATGTTTATGGAGATGATGGGAGGTGGTCCGACTCTGGATGAGTAGGAAGGTACAGCCAACAGGATTTGCTGACAGATCGGATGTGGGGGATAAGAACAATCCAGAGAAGTCAACGGTGACTCCAAGAGTCTGGTCTAAGAGACTGAGCTGGGGAAGGCCACAGGAGGGATGAGTAGGGGGTCAGAGAGAGCAGGAATTTCACTGTGCACCTCTCCCTTCAGCAATGCCTTCCAGATACTGAGGGGGACACCACGGAGGGAGACAGAGAAGAGGAAGCAGCCTGGGCACAACCCATGCAGGTCCGAGAAGGAGGAGGAGGTGGACTTGCCAGGAGTCAGGGGGAAAGCAGGAGGGTGAGCTTTCATCAGCAAAATGGAGAAGGAAGGAGGGAGAATTAAGCTGTGTCAAATGACTAAGCGGAGGGCAGAAAGGCAGCCGTGGGGTGTGGTGGAGAGCAAAGCCAGAGGAGGTCTTCCGGAAGCTTCGCCGTTAAGGAGAGTGGAGAGAGCAGTGACTGCACGTGAATATGGGGCTGAGGGAGGTCAGGGCTCATTGGTTTGCCATGGCAATGGATGTGGGAAACAAAGGCAGAAGAAAAATTACTACATTTTCTTACTACCTACAGCCCATTGACAAGTCCTTGAAACAGGGAGAGTGGCGTTCCTCTAGGGACTCCGCTGCCTTGATGTTGATGCTGATGCTAAGAGCAGAAGGCAATCTCCGACCCTCCAGGATCCTGTAAATCTACTTTAACATATAAAAATTCCTTCGGAAACTTCCTTTATCTCTAGCCCCCCACACCCCAACATGTTGGCAACCATCCCCCAAGCATAGGATGCACCGACATACATCTGAAGGGTCTCATGACTGAGGGTTTACTACACAGTAATAAATGACCTTTTCCCAACAAGAGCTAGCGCCCTCAGGATCCGGGAAACCTTGTTTTCAAAACACCTGGAAGGCTTACACCATCCCTAACCCCCTCCCAACTTGACACTGTATAATGGACCACTCCTCAAGACCCCAGTACAGCTCCTCCTGCCCACGGGTCCTGTCCCGTGCTTTAATAAAACCACCTTTTTGCACCAAAGACGTCTCAAGAATCCTATCTTGGCCATCGGCTCCAAAGCCTAACGTCTTTCCTACATCAGCTGCCTCATTTTCTCCAGTTTCAAACCTTCAGGCTTGGACCTCTCTGCTAGTTCAGGCTCTGTCCGTCCAGGGCCTGATCCTGGGCTGTCCTTTCTCCCTTCTCCTAGTTCACCCCCTTCCCCCGGCATTTGTTCAGCTTCCAACCCAACCACCTGGGGCCACGGGGAGGACAAGGTAAAAGTTAAACTCTCCTCAGGAAATGAAAAGACTTCATTTTCCCCAGACAGGAGCTATAAATTTTTCTGAAATTCCAACCATTCCTCCCTTTGAGTCTAGACTGCTCTCAGTCTTCACGAGTCTCCATTAAAATGCAAATGTCCCAGCCAGCGGGAGGGGAGGTGGTAAGGCTCTCGTGGTCATCCTGCCTCCCTCCAGAGCTAACTCACAGGGAGGCCCACCATTCCCAGGCCCCACACTTAACTTCTCATGCAACACTCAGAATACAGATTCTTTAATTATCCACACTTCGCAAATGATTAAACTCACACTCTGGGAGGTTCTCTGGTTGGTTTTTTTTTTTTGTTTTTTTTTTTTTTTGGTTTTTCCACTCTTTTTTGGTCTGTTAACTTTTTTTTACTCTTAAAATTGTGGTAAAAAATACACAAAATTTCCTAGCTTGACCACGTTAAAGTATACAATTCAGTGACTGAGGTACAACAATTACCACCGCAGAGGTTCTGGTTCTGAAACTTGTTTATTACCCCAAAAGGAAATTGATCCGTTGATTTTTGAGTAATACTTTAATGTAGTTCAAAAGCCAAAATTTATTAGACGGTATATGGTGAAAGGTGTTGTCTTATCCTCGTCCCTATCCGTCCAGCTCTCCACCCCTCACCCAATGAAATGGTTTCTACACATCCTTCTACAGTTTATGCAAACATAAGCCAACAGAGATGGGGTCCTATTTTCCCCCTTTTCTATACAAAAAATAGCACACTGTACATTCCATTCTGCACCTTGCTTTCTTTACTCCAAATATCTTGGGAGAACTTTATCTTGGTCCATAGAAAACATCAATCTTCTTCTTTAAATAACACAGCAGTCCAGGGCACAAATGTGCAATAATCTAAGTGCCCAGTTCTCTATCGCTAGGCATTTGGTGGTTTCCAATGTTTTACTATTTCAAATAACACTGCAGTGAATGACCTTGTACAATACGGTTCCGCAGGTGTGGAAATACAGGTGCCGGATAAATTCCCAAAGGTGGATCTCCGGGTCAAAGGGGATATGTGCATGCATAATGGTGCTGGGCGTTGCCAAACTGTACTGCTCACAGGATGGTCTCAATTCATCTTTCATTAAATTGGTACAAGAATAAGGACCCACATGCCCACTGTGCCAGCCCCCCACGGCTGGAACCAATGCCAAGGCAACTTCTGTCTCTGGTTTCTGCCTGCCCAACTCATTTTTACCCCTTCATCTGATAATGAAACTCCCACCTTTACTTGGAGAGCTGCCTCCCCCAGTGGAAAAGGCTTATAGCCAAAGGAATGAGCCCCTGACTCAGACTGGGCCAATCATAAATCCCCACCCCCACCCCCACATACGGATTAATGCAGAGATTGGCATGTGATCCAAGCCAATCAGCAGCACTCCTTGGGGTTTGTCTAACTGGAGCTGGTGGAAAGGAGATTTTTTTTTCCTCTCTAGGAAAAAGGGTTAAAATGTTAAGCCATGTAAAGCCATGTACCCATGGTTTCAACATCATGTGTAGAGATAACCCAAAAGAATGCAGCCAACACAAAGACAGACACAGAGACAGAGAAGAACAAATGCTCAAGGTCCTGGATCCAGCTGTTCCTGAGGCCCAGCCCTTTCTATGATGGGTTATGGTAGTCAATAAATCGCCCTATTTTGTTTGATTAATTCAACCTGGATTTCTGTCACTTGCCCCAAGAGTCCTGACTAATACACTGTGTCTAAAATATAATCCCAATTGTGTTTTAAAATAAAAAAAACAGATGTAGATGCAGATGTAAATACACTGTGTGGGAGGGTATATGTTTAGAGGGAAAAAAAGACCAGAAGAAAATATATTAAATGTTAATAGTGGTTATCTCTGCAATCCCCCATCTGGGATTGCAGATGATTTTTATTTTAGTCTTTGTACTTTTCTGTATTTTCCAAATTTTCTGCAAGGAACATGGATTTTAAAAATATAATAAACATTTCTTTAAAAAAATCAGATTGGCAAGCAGCAGCCCAGAAAATGCTTAGAGGAAGGTTCTAAGTCCATGCAATGGTCAGGGACAGCAGCGAGGTCCACCCCTGAGGCCTGCTCCGCGTGGACAGCAGAAGCTGGAGTGGCTGCTGCCCATCTCAGGGCTGGCTGGTGGGTCACTGAAGGCATCCGTGTTGTGGGCACTAAACCCAAGCCTTCTATCGTGTGGCCACAGGCTCTGGTCTGTGCCCAAAGGTCAGCTCAGAGCCAAGACTCTTCTCTCCACATTCTTACTGGAACCCAAGCTGAGCCCCCAGAAGTACCCACCCACCCATTACCAGTCCCCTTGGCCTCCAAGGAGCACCCCACAAAGCACCAGCAAACACCTGTCCATGCGTCCCCAGCTGCAGGAATGGCAAAGATTGGGCTAAAAGGAGAGCTCACGCAATGTGGTCCAGTCTCTCCAGCGCCCTCTCCCTGGGCTGACCTTCCTATCAACACATGACCATTGGAGGGGGGGGTGGACTTGGACAGGACAGAGGTCTTGGGGACCATCAACTTCAGAACATGGCCTGTAGAGGCAGGCGGGCAGCCGTTGCTTCCCAGGAGTCCCCAAGACACTCTGGTCCCAAATACATCTGGGTTTTCGTGGGGAACGGACTAGAGTTACCCCCACCTGCCTGCCCCATCTCCAACGAGGGAACACTCTCTTTTATCTTTTTTACATATTAGGGTCTGAATAAGACGTTTTTCTTTTACCACTGTAGCCATTTTCGAGTGTGAATTCCGTGGCATTCAGCATCGCGCAGCTGTCGAGGCTAACCATTTCCTGAATCTTTCCATCATCCCCAAAAGAAATTCCGATCCACTGAACAATAACTCTTCCCCACCACCTCCCCAAACCCTGTTAACTCTATTCTACTTTCTGCCTCTATGCTTTCACCTATTTCTAAGTACCTCGTACAAGCAAAATCAAGCAATTTCTGTCCTTCTGTGTCTGGCTTCATCACTTAGTGTAATGTTTTCCAGGTTGATCCACAGTGGACTGGAATTCCATTCCATTGTACAGCTGAATTTTGTATGGATATACACATTTCGTTTATCATTCGGTCACCTACAGAAGGACACTTGAGTTGCTCCCACTTTTAGTTGTTCTGAATAATGTTGCTAGAAACATGGGTGCGCAGATATATTTGAGTCCCTGCTTTCGGTTCTTTTCGGTATATATTGTACCTAGAAGTAGAACTGCTGAATGAGAATTCTGTTTACACAAATTATTCCATTAAAGAACAAGTGAAATCATTCATTAGCCCTACTCTCATTTCACAGATAGGGAAACTGAGGGCCACAGTCTGAACACCATGTTCCTTAAGGATCACATGTGATGCTACCTCCCCTGGGTTTTTCCGTGAGTCTTCAGGCCGCCCCTCCGCCCTGCTGCAGTCATTTCCCTGTAATCTAGGGTTCCCTACCTCGCATACCCCTGAGATCTCTGCTGGGCCTGGGCCTCCAGCAGGGGGATAGATCACAGAGAGTCTGCCAGGACCTTAGGACCAAGAACACCCACCGGCTAGATGGCCAGAGGAACCGGCAATCTAAATGGAAGGAATCCAGACTTTCTGGGTTGAGGGGGAAATGAGCCCCACAGAATAACAGCAAAAGAGGACAGGGAAGTGTCATGCAACCCCAAAGCTGAGCACCAACCCTGAGCAAGGCCAGGCCGTTCTCCCAGACTACGTTTCACTCAGTCACATATCTGACCGCCTCGATGTTCAGAATGGCCTCTGGGAAAAGGGGGCCCAAGGAGTGTGTTTAATAAGGCTGGGGATCCAATAGGCTTCGTCCCTGCAGAAGCATCTCTGCATCTGGGAGAGTACCAGCCCTGGCAGCCACCAACCAAGTGGACAAGACTAAGCAGAGACCAACACCACTGAAACCACCTGGGCCAGCAGTGGACAGCTGCTGGGTTTTCCTGACCTGTTTCCATTCCCTGATCTACTGACAGCAACACATCAAATGCCCCTAGGAGACCAGTCCCCTCCTATTTCCTCAGTCCAGGTGACTCCATCCCTAGAACCAGCAGGTGGCACAACACCCAGACTCAGCTGATCAGCGTCTCCCATCCCTCTGACCAAAGTTCAGGGATGGGCATGTGAGCCACTGTGCCCAGTGTGAGTCATCCCTGCGACTCCTGCTAAAATTACTGGAAAACAGATTTGTTCTTCCTGCTGGTGTTGCTAAACTGGCAGAATGTAAGCCTGGCACAGTCATCATCTTTCTTTGTGGATAACCTGAGGATGAAGCCAACCCAAGAGAAAGCATGGCTCCGAGATGGGGAGAGAGAACCATTCAAGCCCTGGATCTAGCCATACCTGAATCTGCCCCCCTTGACCTTTCCAATTACCTAAACAAATAAATTTCTCTCTTCCTTTAGGTTAACTAGAATTGGGGTCTCTCTCTTGCAACCAAAAGACTCCTGACTCATTTTCCTAAATTGCCAGTCAGAAGAGTCACTTTGGGGGCAACACAAAGACTCCTCCAACACGAAGACCCTCTAGCCCCAAACCCTCATAAACAGAATTACGATAAAAGTCATTTCAACTGTAATACTGACTAATTCTGTTTTTCTATGCCACCTAGGGTACCAAACTCCCATGTGAGTTTGGGGGAGGCAGGGAACAGAGAAGCCTAACCTGTCTTTCACTCCTTGGCATTTAACACCAACCACAAAGTGGCCTCAGGTGACCCTGACAGCCTCATTTCCCTCTATTGCCCAATATGAAATCCACACCACAGTCCAACTGAGTTCTGAACATGTCCCCTGCTCTCCCTACCTCCATTCCTTTGCTTAGCCTGTCCCATTTACCTCCCCACTCGATCTCCCCCTTCAGAAATGTTGTCTGGTCTCCATGGCCCACCTCAAATGCCACCAACCCCACGAGGCCTTCCTTGGGGGGGCGGGGGGCCTCTTTCGGTTGATCTCCAGAGTGCCTTACACTGCTTCTCCAGCCTCCCCCATCTTCTGTATGGGGTTCACGGTACGTGTCTGGTTTCTCCTCTGGAGCACAGGTGGCTTAAAGCAACGAGAGTGTCTTGCTCTCCTCCTGGACCCTGTTTGTCCAGAGCCTGGTACACAGCTGGCACTGCACAAACACTGAGTGAAGTGATTTGAAACTGCACAAATGAACGTTTGGAACACAGTCCACTTCTAAGCAGGACTGCTTCCTCTGTTTGCATTCACGGAGGAGAAAGACAGGGTGAATCCTGCAGGGACGGATGGGAACGCTTTCCAGAAAGGGGGGAGGGAGGGGACCAGAGGAACTAAGCTGCGAAAGCCAGGTGTCCCCGTTCCCAGTGCTTGCACCACAGCCCGTGTCCAGCCTCCACGTGGCTGTGCCCTTGGGGGACCTTCTCAGCTCTCAGTAACTGGCCTTTGTTGATGTCACACTCAAAAGCCCTTCCTGGCACACTGGAAGATCTCGCTTTCAGACAGCCTGTTTCAGTCACCTCTTGATTTACACACTCTTTCCATCTTTGCATCTTGGATTAAATCTTATTAAAATAAATGTTCTATTAAAATAAAGATGGCACAGGTAACCCGGGCTCCAGCCCAGACCTTCCCGTTCTCATAGAGAAGCAGAAATTTCTGTTCTAATTAGTGAGGATGGCAGCCAGGAGCCCTTTCAGCTTATCTAAAGCCTGGTAAATCAGACTTCCCCCGACACTGGGCTCCGCTGCCCACCCCCCCTCGCCCCAGCTCAGGCCCCAGATTCAAAAGCAGCCCAGCTGCCCAAGAGAAACCAGTCTAGTCTCTTCCTTAAAAAATAATGAGAATGAGTTCAGGTGCCGTGGTTCTTCAGGTTTTGAACCGTTTTCACACACCTGGTATTCATTTCATACACCTGAGCGGCATCACCATCCACCTCATAGAGAGTGAAAGTCAAGGGCAGAGAGGTCAAGTAACTCAGCTGGGGTCACCATGACATTGGCAATGGAAGAAAAGGCCTAGAGTTTGGCATCAGGCAGATCTGGGTTGGAATCCCAGCTCTGCTGTACTGAGCTGAATGACACTGAAAATGTCACCCTATTTGAACCTCAGCTTTCTCCTCTATGAAAAAAGGTGGTGACAGTAAGTGTGGTGCATTGAATGGGACAGCTTAGCCCCAGGTGCCAGCCTAATGCCACGCCCCCCGCCACCTGGGCCAACACAAGCTCCTTCTCTTAGGATTCCTGGCTTTTTATACTGTAACACACAGCCTCCCATAACTTCTGTTATTTTCCTTAGGGGTAATTTGGGAGGGGAAGGGAGGAGGAACTTCTAAAGACAAATTAACAGTGGCCATTCTGCAGCCCACCTCCTGCAGGGAACCCTCATTTGCAATCACAATGGACTTATCCAAAACCAAGGAAGCCCAGAGGGCATGCAGGGCTAGGACCTGGCCCCATCTGGAGCTCCCCACCTTTGAGCCTCCCGCTTCCAACACGGTACATCCAATCCCTCCGGGGTGGGGGAGGTGGCACGGGCATGGCCAGGTGTGGCCAGGTGGGGGTGCAATGGTGAGCAGAAAGGGACCAGCCCCACACTAAGCCGGCTGCTGGCAGTCTGAATGTGATGCAGAAAGGCAGGCCCAGCCAATGTTGCCAAAGTTTCTGATTTCTCAAGAGAAGACAGAAAAAAACATCAGTAACACAGAACCTTCCAATTTTAAAAATATCCACTTAAAAGGGAAGAATGCATGTTGGCCTAATAAAGCCCTGGGAGAATGCGCAGGGCTGTGCACCTGTGCTGTTCCCTGCTGTGGCCCAGCACCCAGAACAGTGTCCAGCACAGAACAGAGGCTTCATGAGGCATCGAGGACTCTGCAGGGGCCACGTCTCACCTCTGCCTCAGACACCTGGCAAACTCCCAGGCGCCGATTCTCTGCAGACAAGACAGTGTGGTGTCAGAGCATGTGAATGGGGAAAATGAGGGGGGTCCGGCCTCTACCCTTACTAGAGATCTGTTCTGCAAACCAGGGGAGAGGTGTGCTTGCTTGAGGGCTGTTTGAAGTTGTTGCAACCCCACAACA
Organism: Ailurus styani; assembly: GCA_002007465.1. Taxonomy (NCBI): domain Eukaryota; kingdom Metazoa; phylum Chordata; class Mammalia; order Carnivora; family Ailuridae; genus Ailurus; species Ailurus styani. The sequence continues at coordinate 10,883,421 of LNAC01000022.1, read as the reverse complement.
TGAGGAGCACTCATGACAACAGGCATCCGCACAGCCTCCTTATTCCGCCCCACACATCTAAGTGATTGGTAAAGATCTTTACAGGAAATACATGCAAAAGGGGGAGTGGGCTCTAATCAACAGGCCTGCTCCCTCCTTTGGAGAAGCGGACTAACCCTGAGGCCTGGCAGGGTCAGCCCACCCCCAGAGGGCTCCAGGAAGGACTTGGCTAGAGTTCCAACCTTCATGAAACAGTGTGTTCATAACTGATAAGCTTAAAAGCAAGTGACAATTTTTCAACCCACCCTTGTTCCAAGGACAGTGAATAAACACACCATCGGCTCCAGGTTCCCACTGAGTGTGTCGAGAAGGAGAGGGGAAGGTGAAACCAAGCTTACTTGCCCTAGAAGTCTTTGATTCTTCGATTCTTTGACACCTTCTTCTTCTGGGTTGAACTAGGATTCCCCACTTAGAAACCCCAATACACAGGGGCACCTGGGGTGGCTCAGTCAGTTAAGTGTCTGACTCTTGATCTGGGCTCAGATCTCGTCTCACAACCGTGAGTTCAAGCCCCGCATTGAGTCCATGCCCACCATGGAGCCTACTTAAAAAAAGAAAGAAAGAAATCCCAACTCAAGAAATCCCAAATATGCTCTTCCCTTTATTACAGGTTTCCAGGCAATCCCAGGTGCCCCACACACAAGGCAATGGGCCTGACTCCACCGTAATTATAACCGGACTGTCCACCGTAATTATAACTGGACTGTGGGGAGGAAAGAAGGAGCTTGCTGGGGTGCAGAAAAGTTCTATGCCTTGATGTGGATGTTACCTACACGAGTGGATACGTATGTGGAAATCCACTGAGCTGTGCCCTGAGATTTGTGGCCCTTCCACGCCTTCGTGAGAACAGCAACAGCGCGTATGGGGAACTTCTCAGAAGCCAGGCACTGCGTGAGTGCTTATCCTGGGTTCCAAATAATATAACAGTTAAGAAAGAGAAGAATAAAAATAAATAAATAAATTAAATTAAATTAAAAAAAAAAAGAAAGAAAGAGGACAGCCCCTCGACCTCAACAGACCAGGGTTAAAATCCCTGTTCCTCTCCCTCTGATTTTGCTCCCTGGGTGCTTCTCAAACTCTGAGCCTCCGTCCCTCTACCAGAAAACAAAGATCATAACCAGTAGAATTAAGACAGGTATGCAAACCTAGCAAACAGTTAGCCTCGAAAGATGTTGGCTGGTTACAACCATTCAACCTTCAACAATCCTGGGGCCCTGATGTTGGGAGCGCACTTGACCATATGAGAAAAGTGCCCCCTTCCTTCCAACTGCACTCTCCAAACTGCAGACATTTCCACATCATCATCTCAATTTTTTCCCAAATCCATGTACCACCTGACTGTTACTTTTCTTAACACTTTTCTTTAAATTGATCGCAATTTTCTACTTAAACAAATTTACTTTTTGAAAATGTTATGTAACCATCGTACATGGAAAACCAGTATCACTTGCCAGAATTCATTTTTTAAAATAGCAATTAAAATAAAAGGCATTTGTCCACCTGAAATCATCTTGCCTATCTCATTCACTTTTTATGGATTCAGGAGGCAAAGAAACTCAGTTTGCAGGGCGGGCGTGGGGTAGGGAGGCCAAGAGGGCCTCATCTGCTTAAAATGACTGAGAATATTCCTGAGCCCTTCAGCAGCCCCCGTCTGCACAGAAGTGATTTTCGTTGGTTTAACCGAACGGGCTTGGCAGGCCCTCTATTTGGCAACATCCTGGTAACCAGCCATCTGTGTACCACACGGGCTCCAAAGAGATAAAGCTGCATTTAGAAAAAAACATATATTCACTAATGGCAATTGTTCACTAATTCAGACACCCACTGGCCCCCTCTTTGGCATGAATGAAGGGAGCCCGCCTCTGCCTCTCAGACAGCAGCTCCAGGACCTGAGATCTAGGAACTCGGTGTCAGGACAGCCCTGGAGCCCAGCCCCAGCTTCAGGACTGAGCCTGGACCCTCACGTGTTCCCTAACCATGCAGGGGCAAGGAAAGCAGTCCGAAGAGTAATAATAATGGCACACTCCACATGTGCACGTCATCAGCTGTATTTCTCTCCAAATCTCTTCCAAACGGGAACGAAGAGAGAGAAGGGGAGAATTCCCCAACCCCACATTAGAAAAGGACACCCTGAAATCTGTGGCAGAGGGCACTGCAGTATTAGGAGGACCTCGGGGGAACAGGCAGTGGGCATATCTTTCCGGGGAGTCAGTGAGTCTCGTGTGCACCCATTCGTTCACACAGCAAATATTTACTAAGCACTTCCTATTCCAGGCAATGGGGGGCCCGGGAGTGAGAAAGATAATGTCCCTGCTCTTAGAGAGCTCACATTCTAGGGGTGGGAAGGGTCGGTAAATTGTTTATTACATAAGTCAGATAATACCAGTTAATGATAAGTGCCTTGGAGGTAATAAATCAGGGTAAAGTAACAATGGCTGGAGTGAGCAGCTCAGATTGGATGGCCGGAGGAGTCCTTTTAGAAGAGATGACATCTGAGTTGACAGCCAACAATGAGGAAGCACCACTCAATTAAGTCACCATAAACAGCACATGTAAAGGGCCTGGGGCAGCCACAAGCTTGGCATGTTCCAGAAACAGAAAGGCCTTTGCAGCAGAAATACAGTGACCACAGTGAGTGAGAAGCAAAGTGGAAGGAAGGTCAGAGAATGAGGCAGGGGATGCAGGCCGGGCTTCAGAGGCTGGATTTCATTTAAAATATGATGGAAATTGGAGGGGGAGACGAACCATGAGAGAGTGGACTCTGAGAAACAAACTGAGGATTTTAGAGGGGAGGGGGCTGGGGGGATGGGTGAACCACCAGGTATTAAGGAGGGCACGTATTGCATGGAACCCTGGGTGTTATATGTAAACAGTGAATCTTGGAACACTACAACAAAAATGAATGATGTACTGTATGGTGACTAACATAACACAATAAAAAAATTTTTTAATAAATAAATTATAATGGGAAGCCTATGGAGAGGTTTCTACAGTGGAGAGACTTGATTTTACTTGAATTTTTAAAACTCCACTCTGACCACCATAAGAAGAATGGATAAGGAGGACAAGAAGCAGGGACACCAAAGAGGAGATGAAAACAGTGGCTCCAAAGGAATCACAAAACCTCATTTCTGCCTCAAATTCTCTCCTGAATTCTAGGAGTCTAACTTCTCAGGCGCTCAGTGAGGCTTAAAATGGGAAGCTGGCTAAAGGGAGGCGTTTGTTCTTTAAAGCAACGACAGCCAACCGGATGGCATTCAAACATCAGACAAGAGAGGGCAAGTAACAGACCCTTCCACAAAGGGCAGGACCCAGCCACCTCCGAAGAAGAGAACAAGCAGCCATCTGTTCCGTGGCTGGGGAGATCAGCTCCCACCATGCGCCCCTTCCAGCCTTGGGACTCTGGGTCTCCAAGGCCAGGCCTCCAGCATACTCCACAGGCTCAGGCCCCCGATCCAGTCAACTCGTAGGCCTGTCACATGCTCTCCCATGGCAGAACACAAGTATCCTCCATGACACCAGCCTCCAAACTCCAAGGACAAATCAATCAACTGCCAACATCACCAAAACAGACAATCAGATAAACTCCAATGCAAGGTCTTTCCCAAAAAACAAACCCAAATGTGATAGAGCCTCTAAGACTAAATACGGACTTACAATATCATAGGGGACAGCAGAACGTGTTAGATGACACCAGGAGATAGCACCCACAAAATCCTGACTATGGGCAACTCCCCAAGATGATCAAATTTCTCCAATAAAGAAATTACAACGAATAAAGAAAGTTGCAAGAAAACATATCACCAATTACACCGGATCTTTTGAATCCTGACAAAGAAAAAAATTTGAGGGGTGCCTGGTTGGCTCATCCCGTTAAGCATCTGCTTTCAACTCAGGTCATGATCTCTTGGTCCTGGGATCAAGCCCCATATTGGGCTCCCTGCTCAGTGGGGAGCCTGCTTCTCCCTCCCACCCCTCCCCCACCTGTTCTCCCTACCCCACCCCACCCCACCCCACCCCATCCCCGCCGTGTGCACGTGCTCTCTCTCTCAAATAAATAATTAAAATCCTTTAAAAACTTTTTGAAAAACTTGTGAGACAATTAGGGGAATATGAACACTAATTAAATATGATATTAAGAAATTACTGTTGGGGGCGCCTGGGTGGCTCAGTGGGTTAAAGCCTCTGCTTTCGGCTCAGGTCATGATCTCAGCGTCCTGGGATCTAGGCCCGCATCGGGCTCCCTGCTCAGCGGGGAGCCTGCTTCCTCCTCTCTCTCTGCCTGCCTCTCTGCCTCCTTGTGATCTCTCTCCCTCTGTGAAATAAATAAATAAAATCTTTAAAAAAAAAAAAAGAAAGAAATTACTGTTGGGCGCCTGGATGGCTCAGTGGGTTAAAGCCTCTGCCTTCGGCTCAGGTCATGATCTCAGGGTCCTGGGATCTAGGCCCCAGTCGGCTCTCTGCTCAGCAGGGAGCCTGCTTCCTCCTCTCTCTCTGCCTGCCTCTCAGCCTACTTGTGATCTCTCCCCCTCTATGAAATAAATAAATAAAATCTTTAAAAAAAAGAAATTACTGCTAACTCAGGGAGTACAATATAGTAGTGTTCTATTTTCTTAGAAGAATTCTTTAAGATGTATACTGAAATATTTAAGAATGAAATGATATCACGTCTGGGATTTACTTCAAAATAATCTTGTGGGGGAGTGGGTTGGTAAATAAATGAAACAAGATTGGCCATGAGTTGATAATGGCTCAAACTGGGTATCATATTACACTATTCTCTCTACTTTTGTGCATGTGTGAAAATTTCCACAATAAAAAGTTAAAAAAAAAAAAAAGCTAGGGATGAACTTTTTCTTGTGCAGGGGCCATGCTAATCCTCTCTGTATGGTCCCGATTTTAGTATATGTGTTGCTGAAGCAAGCGTGGGATGAACTTTTTCTAATAACCTACAGGGGAATAACGCGCTAGACATTATAGCCCACAACAGAGGGCTGGGATTCGTTAGATGCACTGTCCTGCCCCACAGAGCCTGCCAGGAGGGGTTTGCTGCAGAATGAGGGAATTCATATTTTCCTCCTCACAAACCCCATGGTGGGTGTTGTCTTAAAATAACCACCCTCTGTAAGAAGTAGATGTCTCTTCATTTATGCCCACCGACCTCTCTCCAGTTCAGAATGTCACTCTCAAGGTCACACAACATCATCCATACAGTTTGGAACATACCCACTTTGATTGTTTCTCTGTCTCAATCCTTCCCACCAGCGGTACCTGTTTTCCACCTCGGAGGGAAGCACTCCCCCCAGACCCGCCTGTCCACTTCTACCATGACCAAGATGGGGCTCCAGATCTGACCCCAATCTGCCACAACCACGAGAAAGCAGGATCTGAAAATCAAAGCACTTGAAAGGAGCTTCCCACTACAGCGTTCCCCAGAATGCCATGTGCAAGGAAGGCTTCATTCAGGTGCCTCCTTGGAACCATGCTCCAATCAATCCCCCCTCGCAAACACACCATTGTTTTTGCAGGAGCCAAGGTGGTGGAGTCCCTGGAATATGGTCAGAAAGAGGCAGAACCTCCAGGTTACCCGACAATTCCCATACAAAGTCGTCAAGTAAAGGCTGACGAGCAAACCGAGGCTGGAGCTTTCAGCACAGTTCTCGGGACCTACCAACAGTGTAACCTGGTGTCTCCTGGTTCTGGGGCCCTTTGAGATACCTGTGTCATTACCATCCTCCCTGGCACACCTGCCGCCCCCAATATGCAATATACTTCTAAGGAGCCTGGGGAGGGCAGGAAGATGACAAGGACCCTGGGGCCATCACTGCAAAGCCACACAGGACCACTTCCTCCCTTAATGACAACAGCCAGGAGGGTTATCTGAATAAGTCTGTCAATTAAAGGTGCTGGGAAGACGGATGGATGGATCAAGCCTTCTGGGAAGGATGAAGAAGGGGTCTGAGTCTGACCTGTGATGAGGATGAGGAGGAAGCAGAGACTCAGCAGACTGAACACCCAGCCTGGAGTCTGGGGAGCACATAAGAGAGGTGGGCAGCTGCAGCCTGTTCCAGCGCACCCCCCCACCCCATCCATCCCACCCCCGACCCCCATGCCTGGTGCCCACAAGGCAAGGGTCAATAGTGAGCACTACACTTCAGATGCTTAAAGACAAAGAAACTCCAGATTACAGCAAGGGAAGCAAAGGTCATTTAGCACCATCGTGAGCTCAATCCCTGTCTCTCCTTGAGCAGGTTACGTCTGTTGGTCAAAGCAATCAGGATGACAGAAGCAAGAGCAGACTAGGACGAATGCAGGGGCCGGAGAGCCTCAATGTCTGCTGCATTGCAGGGAAGGGCATAGTGCGTCCAGGAGGAAGGACAAGATGCCATGAGCCATGAGGTTCTTCACCTTCCTGTCCTGTCCCGTCTAGTACTTCCCTGCACCTCATGCATGGCTGGTCTTGACTACTGGTGGGACTGTCACCACCAGACACCTTGCCCTGCTTCCCAGGCATGAGTCTATCTATAGAGAGGCTAATGGTTCTGCTCAAACCCTTCATCCTCATGTGGCACTTCACACCTCTCAGGTGCATCTTCACCCACATTATCTCCCTTCAGCTCTCTGTATGGGCAAAGGAACAGGCTCAGGGAGCCAACCCTCCTGGCTGTTGGCCTTGACTATGACATTGATACTACCAGGTCATAGTCAATGGATGAGCCAGGACTGTGCAGGGACCTTCCACCCTACGATACACTCTGTACTCAGAAACAGGAACTGGTCTGAGGCAGCCTGTCTGTCAAGCACACCTTCCTTCTCATTCTTCAAAACAGGGACCAGTGGTCTCAGAACAGCCATCCCCCATCCCTGTTACTTTAGAGGGTTGGCTTAATCATCTCCCTCTATAGAGAAAATCCTGAAGGACAGGGAATGGAAGAGAATCAAAGCCTAGGGGGAAATGGGGCCCAGACCTGGAGCAGTGGGCTCCAGAGTCCTGCCGGTGGCTTTTACTGCCAGAAAGGTTTGTCTCTGGCATCAGCCATTCCCTACATCACTTGCAGGATTTCTGCCACATTCTATACCATTTGTACTATTACTATTTCTATTAAATGGACTCATTCTTGTGAATAATACATTTAATTTAAAGGGATACTTTATATCACCACCACAAAGATGAAAATCAGGACCACTGACCATAACTAGGAGAGAATCCTAAAAATAAATAGCACAAAAACAACCTAAATTGTAGACAGGCACTGTTCCCCACTTAAAGGCCCAGAGCCAGAGGTCTGCTTTCTCTTTGTTATGGAAGAGAGATTAGCAAGTGTTAAAAAGGTGTTAAAGCCAGACTAGCACCAACCTGAAACTTTCCCCTTGAAGAAATCACATGCATTAGTAGAGAACTGAAAAGGGAAGAACCTTCTCACTGGGTGACTCAATGTTATTTCATGCTTAACCACCTGAAGTCATTTCACTGGCTAGTCACCTTAGCTATGGGAAACATCGAATCAGACTGCATCACAGGAAGGGGGACAAGAGGCATGGGGGACAACCACGCCACAGAGGCAACCCATGCCAGTTTCTCAAAGTGCTCTAATCCATTGCCCACCACTCCCCCTCACCAAGCACACCCAGTTTCTGGGCAAGCCCCAGAGGTCACCTGTCACCACCCAGGTATCTCTGGCTCCACTGTCCTTGTCTTAGCCCTTGTCTGATGCAGAGCACAGAACTAACCACTCCAAAGTCCTCTGCAAATCAGGACCCAGCAGAGCCACTGGAGTCACCCCAAATCCTTGTAACATCTCTGTAGACAGCTCTGATAAAGCCCAGTTGCTGGGCAGCTTTGGGCTCGTGTACCCTGGCACAGGAGTGAGTGTGTGCCAGCCTGTGTAAGCAGCTCCCTTGGGTCTTGCGGACATCAAGCCTGCAGCAAGGGACTGAAGCCCAGGAAGGTGCCCCAGAAACTCCTTTGCCGGCCCCAAACCCCCACCTCTTTACCCCATAGGTCAGTTCAAGAAATCGATTTCCAACACCCAGGAGCAAACAATTAGTAGAGTAAACCCAAGAAAGGTGAAGATGCAAAGAGAAAAAAAAAAATCCAAAAAAGCGGGGAGGTGGCTGTCAAGCAACCTCCAAACTTGCTCCTCGCCTGCCTGCCTGCCGGCACTGTGCGCAAGGCAAGCAGATCCCGGCCTGGCGGGCACCTCGCGGGCTCAGCCAAGTTGCAGAGAAGCAAACGGCATCTCCCGGCGCATTGGGCCACTTGGGCTGCGCCAGGGGCTGTCACCCAGGTCGGATCAATGCTGCCCGTGCTGCAGGCTTCGGGAAGGGCGCTGCAACGGGCAAATGGGAACGAAAATGGCAAATGGGAATGGGGACGAAACACTTGGTTCCCCTCTGTTGACGATGGAGCCCGAAGGGCCCTCCCAGCCACCCTCCGACACAGCCAAAGTCCTGCCTCGGCTTTCTCGCTACAGCCGGTGTCCGGGGCGAAGCTCCCGAGCCGCTCCCCCGACGGCGCACGGAGCAGGGGTTTTTCCCAAACAACTCGAGGCCAAAGGCCCTTTTGGAAAAGTCCATCCCAAAGAAAACGGGGATTTAGCATGAGAGTGGAGGGAAGGGGGAGGCGACGTTGCCAGGCTTTACCTTTTCTCTTTATTCTGTTTTCGGGATTTGTGCAGGAGTCCGATGAGCACCACCGCGGCGCGGATCCCTGCCTTTCGGCAATGCATCCTCCCCGCGGGCTGGGACATGGCGAGGCCGCCGGCGGTGCCCGGCCGCGCCCTCGCCCGCCCGCAGCGCGCCCCCGTCCGCCCGG
>LNAC01000022.1:10847348-10874059 GCA_002007465.1 Ailurus styani | reverse complement strand
TTGCGCTCAGCGCCCCGGGGGGCTCGGCGCCGCGTTCGCCCTCTGCTCCGCGCCCGCGCCCGGGCTCCCTCCCTTCCCCGCCGGGCGGGCAGCCGGTCCCCCTCCCTCTCTCGCCGCTCCCTCTCCGTCCCCTCCTCTGCGCTCCCCCGTCCCCGCCTCCGCTGGCGGGGCCCCGGGCTCCCTCCCCAGGCAAAGGCGGCTGACGCGCTCTCTCCCAGCCCGGCCCGCCGGGATACTTCTCCAGTGCTGTCACTGTCTTTAAAACACAGGCGCCGAGACGAAACGCGTGTCCTCAGTCCGTGCGAAACTGCCTTCGTACGCGGGCACCGCCGCGGGCCTCCCCCCGCCCAGGCCAAGCGGCTAGAGAGGGCACCCTGCGCCCAGCGCCCGCCCGCCCCGGCCTGAGGCTCCCCGGGGGTTTGACTCAGCGGGATGCCACCGCCGACCTTTCCCCAAGTCCGGGAAGCGGCTGTCCAGCGAGGCTCAGGGGGCTCCTCCGGCCTCGGCGCCTACCCGGGCTGGGGTCAGTCCCCCGTTAAGCTCTGCTTCCCCTGCCCTGGAAGTCTGACACAACGCGGGGTCAGCGGTCAATTTCACCGAGGCTACACCTCTGCCTGGCGTCCGGGTTGCCAGGGAGACGAAGGGGCGCCCCCACCCCACCAGCACCTAAAGCCCCATTGTCTCCCTCTGCCGCCGACTCCCCGCTGTCAGTTCTTCCCTTTCTCTGGTATACCCCATGCAAGCTCCATCTTCACTTCAGAACCTAAAGAAAGACGGACACTGGCCAGCTGGTAGGGAAAGGGACGTGGCTGAGTCCCTGACATGGGCTGGGGCTGCTCAGAAGCCCCTCACTCACTCACTTCCATCTGGGGCCAGGAAGCCTAGCCCCTTCTCACCACCCCCGCCACCACCCCCCACGTCCACACTGGCTTTGCTTCTCCTAATCCCAGAGAAGGGACTTGGGCAGAGGGCTGGAGGAAATTAAAATAAGCCAATTAGCCCATCTTCCGAAACAGGCCTTTGGGGCCATAAAGGTCCCTGAGGCAATTTGCCTTGTTGTGGGTTCTGTTGTTTTGTTTTTGTTTTTCACATAGCCTGGTGTTCATGCAAGCCCAGAGAATCAGGCTCAGGCGGGGAAGGGGACTTGCTGGAGAGGGACAGGGCTGGAAATGAATTCCAGGGCCTGAGGCCTCGACCCCGCCTCTCCAGTGGGCACATTTTCTTGCTGGCACTGGAGCTGGGGCAGAGAGGAGGGAACACCAGGATGCTGCCAAAATGTGCCTGGTTTATTTATGAAGCATCCATTAGCAATGGCCCCGGCCCTCCTGGGCCTGCCTGGGTGGTGGGGGGATCACAGAGATAGCCATGGACATCTATTTATAGCCAGAGAGTGAGTGACCGAGGCCCCAACCCTGAGATTGCAGCTAGGCCTGCTACAAGGAGTACACCAGCAGGGACCCGAGAATCAGTCTGGAAAAAAAATGGGGAAATGAGTGTCCTCAGGGGGGAAGAGGGCAGAACACAAGGACAAGCAGCTTGGGGGCGTTTGCCTCTGGCAGAACACAAAACTGACAAGTTAGCTGATGGACTATTTCAGCCAGAGGACACAGACGTGATAGGGGCATTGGCCATAGCCCAGCATGGGTGAATTCTATCCACCCACACACAGAAGCAAGCTGCATCCCAGTGCAAGGCCTGACCCCTTCCCAGGTGAGTGAGTGCGGGTGGCTCCAGCCCATCCCCCACCACCTGGGAGGTATTTCAGGTCAAGTGCAACACTGGGCAACAGGGCACCGGAATGAAGGCAAAAAATCTTTCCACCAAACAGGTTATCCTTCTTGTTCTAGGGTTCCAGTCACTCTCAGTTCCTCTACAACCACAATGTTTCCAGCCCCAATGTGGCTGAAAACACAAGGTTGTCCCTAAAAGACCAAAACCTGATCTGATTCCTGAGGCTCTAGAGGTAGAAGTCTGTGCAGATAAGGAAGCCCTTCCTTCTGTCCATACTCCACACCAAAACACCAAAGCATAACGAGCTGGCCAGCGACCGTCTGACTTTCTATTCTGAAGTGAAGATGAAGCTTGCGTGGAGTGTGCAGGAGAAAGGGAAGAATTGACATGGGGTGTATGCCGCAATGGGGCTCCAGGTGCCGGTGGGGAGGGGGCACCCCTCCATCTCCCTGGCATAAGGCAGAGAAATTGCAATGGCCATCCATGCTGGACTTCCCCATTCCACCAATATTTAGTAAATACTTTGTGCAGAGAGCCTAAGGTAAGTGGGAAACAGAAGACCACCTTTGCCCAAAACATACTAATGTTAGGGCTAATACACGTGAAACCATGAAACAATCCCATTCCAGGCTACCTTGTACAGTGTGACCCAGCCACCGTTCCCCAAAATTAGGCCATTTGCATACGCCCTTCACCACTTTTTGGCGCAACATCATACACCCTGTCACTTATTTATTATTTTCCCTTAATTAAATCAACTCACTTTTTTACTTAATTTTAAAAGAAAACAGTACTACCCTAAATGAAAATCTATTGATCGCTCGTCATTCACAACATGAAAACAAATACAAACTTTACTAAATTCTAGCTCAATACTATTGCCTGACAAAGGCTCTGAGCTTAAAACGACTTCGTTAAAAGACAAAAATAGTCAAGTGTTAGGTGTCAGCCAAACACTTGCACCAAACAGAGACACGGTCCTTAAAGAAATCACAAAGTTTCAAAGAGAATCGAAAGGGCACAATTTTCACATTACTGACTCAACAGGGAAGGCTGGACACAACCAGACCGGAACAAGGGAGGTTCAGGGAGGACTGCAGGAAAGGGGTCTCCGATCTCCACCACCAGCAGTGTATCCCCAGCAGTGACCCAGCTCACAGGATCTCAAAGGTGGGTTCCAGCCCACCCGCCCCACCCCCAAGCCCACAGTCCCCAGTCCCAGAGAACAAAGTGCCAGGCAGCTGCCAACCTGGGTCTCTGCCCCAGTGGGGGAAACCCAAAGGCTGAGGGGGCTTGGGTGGGAGTGAGGGGAGGGCACAACGGGGAAGTTAATCATGAACAGAGGGCAGACAGCTGCACAGCCCGTTCCTAAGGGGCCAGTGGGGTGAGACAGACAGACACGCATGCTTGGTCCTAAAGAAAAGGGCCTTCTGTGCCTGGGAACCCGCTCCAGGAGACACATCCATGTGAAACTGGGACTCAGCCCCGCTGCCAGCGCCCAGGTCTGAGAGAGAGACGGGAGCAAGTGCTCCTCCCCCACCCCACGCCCCCTCGAGCTCCGGGGCCTCCGTGCCTCTGGACAATTACTGCAACCACTTCTTGGCTAGGATTGGGAGTAGATATGCAGCAGAGAGAGACTGGGGAGCCAGCAGGGTGGGGCCTTCTAGGAAAACCAGACTTCTTTCAGATGCCTTGCCAACCCCCTTCCGCAGGGGACAGCGTCCCCAACCACCCTATGGATCGCACAACCTTAGACCTGCTCAGGACAGGCCAGCACCACCGCTCTCTTCTGTCTTTGGGGCACACCCGCATATACAGCAGCCCGGAGAAAACACTCCGAAGCCTCTCTCACTCTCCTATACAACACTCACTCACACCTGTGCTCTTTAGCCAACACGATGACATTCGTTCTTGGCAGGTACATCAGCGCCCCCTGCTGGGCCTCGTTACAGTTGCGTCTCTGGGTTACCAGCTCGGAAGAAGAGAAAGGAAAGGGGAGAGGGCGCGGGGGTGGGGGCCTCCGGAGGGAAAAGAGAGAGGAGGGAAAGGCTGGGAAGGTTTGAGGTGTGGAAGCCATTTATACTTTGTTTTGTTTTGAAGTAGGTTCCATGCCCAGCGTGGAGCCCAACCCAGGGCTTGAACTCAAAACCCTCAGATCAAGGCCTGAGCTGCAATCAAGAGTCAGATGCCTCACTGACCACCCCCCCCACCGCCCCATGCGCCCCATTTCTAGTTTGAAAAGAGAGAAGCAGGAGGGGTCTTTGCCAACACCCAGTGCACTGACTCTCCCAGCTCCTAACCTCCCTCTCAGAGCCCAGCAGCAGCCGCCAACAGGGCTCATCCCACAACAGGGTCCTTCAGTGACTGCAACAAGTCATGTGCAGGCCCGGCTGGGAGGCCGCAAAGACAAGGCTAGGGAGCCCTGGCACAGCCCTACATTCCTGGAGCCACACATTTCATACTAAACAGAGGATCTGCCTAGAAACTGGCTCAGATTTTGGAAACGGATCTCGGTGACTTGTGTGGCATTTCCGAGCTCCAGGGAAAGGAAACCGTGCCTGAGGAAACCCACAGGTCCCACTCAATGCCAGGGATCCAGCCCTCGGGCTGCACATTGTTTGGGACCCAGAGCCTGCCGTCCACAATGTCAATCAGGACTTTGCTGATCTCCTGCTCAGAGGATACAGAAGGCAGGGGGGGGGGGGTGTTGGAGGACGAAGAAAGGAGTTCTTTATCTCTTCCTGGGTTACTGAAAGTATTTACAATACTTCTTTTGGGCTCATTTAGGGAATCGGAACCCATGAATCTAAGTGGCATGACTATAATTCTTCCCTCAGTAGAAACATTCAAGAGGACTCTTTTCTGTGTGACATTTCTGATGCACATGAAGAAGCAAATTTTGCACGGCAGCCACCCAGGGCTCCCTCCAGAGAACCAGGAGCAGAAGAGGCTGAGGACTGGGTGGCCTGCAGCACAATCCTCTCACACCCGGGTCCCTGGTCCCGACGTCACAGATCACCAAGCCTCGCCAGCTGTGGCTACCCTGAAGCCACTTCCACTCCTGGGCTTCCCGGGGCTGAGTGGAAAAGTGAGGAGCAAAGCTGTCTTTCCATAATATTAGCAACATTGCTTAGCAACATCGTTCCAAGCAAGAACCGGCAGACTCTCCAAAAACCTATTCTGTTTGGATCTACAAAGAACAGAATGGTTTCTTATACATGTATTATTTATATACTATTTTATATACCCAGTCACGCCTTCTGTCTCTGGCTTCCTTGAGAAATGACATATTACACCTAACTGAGACTTCCAGACAACTAGAGCTTTGAGTTGCAAAACTTTCTGTTTGCCGGCTTGCTTTTAGTGTAATAACCTTGGCTGAAAATTTCTCTAAAAGGCTTACACATTTTCATTCTTTTTAAAGGCAGTTTTAACGTAACCTTTTCTCGGTGACTCAGAACCATTATGATCAATACTAACCATCGTACCACGCTAAAACTCAGTTACGGGGCACCTGGGTGGCTCAGTCGTTGAGCATCTGGCTTCAGCTCAGGTCATGATCCCAGGGTCCTGCGCTCGAGCCCCATGCCAGGCTCCCTGCTCATAGGGAGCCTGCTTCTCCCTCTCCTCCCTGCTCATGCTCTCTCGCTCTCTCTCTCTCAAATAAGTAAGTAGAATCTTAAAAAAATAAATAAATAAACAAAACAGTCCATAAACAAACTGTGGAATATCCATCCCATGGAATACCACTTGGTAGTAAAAAGGAACAAAATACCAAGACGTGCAACAACAGGGATGACTTTCTAAAACATGCTGAGTGAAAAAAGCTAGATACAAAAAAAAAAATGTATGATTCCATTTATATGAAGCTCTAAAACAGACAATCTAAGGTGCAAAAATTAGGGCAGTAGTTGCCTCTGGGGGTAAGGGAGTTTCTGGAGAGACAAAAATGTTCTATATCAGGATAGGATGGTGGAATCCATTTGTCCAAAATGTATAATTAAGATCTGTGCATTTCAACGTATGTAAGTTTTACCCCCCAAAACAGTGAAATTAATAGTAAGAGCAATAGGAATAGAGTGGCGGAGTGGGCTGGGTAGAGGTCTAGCTGACACAGGCACGGCTCAGCAGTGGTAACTGTTGGGGACACGATTCTATTTAACGTGAATGTGCTTGACACTTTCCATAATCAAAAGTAAAAGAAGATGTTCATAGTGGGAAGAAAAGGTTAACAGATTATCTCTGGAAGTAAATGATGATTTTTATTGTTGTCTTTGTATTTTTCTACTATGTACAAATTTATAAAGACTCCATTTTCATTTTCTAAGTAAAAAGATGGCTACTGTCAAACTTAATTTTTTTTAAGACTTTATTTATTTATCTGACAGAGACAGAGAGAGAGAGGGAACACAAGCAGGGGGAGTGGGAGAGGGAGAAGCAGGCTTCCCGCTGAGCAAGGAGCCCAATTCGGGGCTCAATCCCAGGACTCTGGGATCATGACCTGAGCCGAAGGCAGATGCTTAACCGACTGACATGACCTGAGCCGAAGGCAGATGCTTAACCGACTGAGCCACCCAGGTGTCCCATTGTCAAACATTTTAAATGAGAATGTCTGTGACACCCCTGACAAGTACTCTTTCAGGGGCCTTTCTTGCTGTGTTGTTTTGAATCCTTGCTCAGTGACTGTTCACTGGGAAACCAAAGAACTGAGCTTGACAACAATGAGAGTGAGCACCTGACGGCTGTTGTGAAGCTCACTTTAGAACCTCTTTGGCTCCCCCTTTTTGCTCCTCACTTGTATGTGTTTGCCATACGCAAGAGTTTTTAGAAAGACCCAGGCACTGCTGCGTACCAGCAAGCAGATGTTTAACTGACACACACATACACACACACCCTCAGGTCAATCTAGGATTTAGGTGCCCACGTAGTCCATCTGCATTCCCTTCACATTCCACCGGGGGAGGGGGGGGCGTGTGTGCACACATGCACACACGTGTGTGCAGGGGCAGGGATGGGATGCTGAGCAGAGTGTACTGGCTGGCACCAGACCAGGCAGGAGTACCAACGTCACCTCTGAGTCAACACCAGGGGGATCGCTGTGTGCACCGCGGACAGCTCGTGAGCCTGGTCAACCAGAAAATTCATAGGTTAGGGCCGTATCTACCTGATTCCTGATAAATCTTAATTTGTTTTCTGTTGTCTGAACTAATCTCTTGCTTCCTTGGGATGGATACTCCTTTCTAGAGGAAACTGCCCCTAAGAGTGGGGGTAATCAAAGCTATTCGGCTTCACGGAGAGGTGTTTCCTTCACAACGGACTCTGGACTGGAACTCACTGATGTGTTAATAGCTCTTTCCCACTCTGACATTAAGTCCTCTTAGCCTCAAAGACAAACACAAAGTTGATCTCCGGTGTTGACACAGACTCCCAGGGCTTTGAGCTTCGCCCCATCGGGCCCAGCCCTGAGGCTCCTAGCAAGCAGCTATCCGAGCTTTACAAGCTTTCAACAAGGCAAGCTTTCTGGGGCCCTTCCACTCTTTCCACCAGGAAAGTCCTTCTAGCTGTCTAGCCTGTGTTACTCCCGTTGTAACCTGAGCTCTTTTGGTAAGCACTCCCCTCCACCCTTAAGGAAAACCCCATTTAGTTCCCACCATCTTTTTTTTTTTTAAGATTTTATTTATTTATTTGACAGAGAGAGAGAGAGAGAGAGCGCAAGAGAGGGAATACAAGCAGGTGGAGAGGGAGAAGCAGGCTTCCCGTGAAGCAGGGAGCCCGATGCGGGGCTCGATCCCAGGACCCTGGGATCATGACCTGAGCCGAAGGCAGACACTTAACGACTGAGCCACCCAGGCACCCCTAGTTTCCACCATCTTAACCTCTCCCAAGTCCCAGAGCTGTGCAGGCTCCGTGTTCCTTTTACCCAAGGCTCCAAACTCTTTGCTTCCATCCATTCCCTCCCCTGTCTCAACCCCCCTCACTCAGTCACTAGGCAGGATCAGGGGCTGCGTGGGTCACAAATGATGGGTTACAGCTAATAACTAAAGGACCAGGGGCGCCTGGGTGGCTCAGTGGGTTAAGCCTCTGCCTTCGGCTCAGCAGCTCAGGTCATGATCTCAGGGTCCTAGATCAAGCCCCGAATCGGGCTCTCTGCTCAGCGGGGAGCCTGCTTCCCCTTCTCCCTCTGCCTGCCTCTCTGCCTACTTGTAATCTCTCTCCTGTCAAATAAATGAATAAAATCTTTAAAAATACATATAAAAAATAAAAAATAAAGGACCAAAGTCTCCCAATTCATCCCTTCTTCTTAATAGATTAGAGCAAGGTTTCAAGGTTGTGGGGAGCCAGGCTCAGGAGCCAACTTTGTGTGAACACCATCCGTCAAATCTATCACAGCAGGGGACATGCAGGGAAGGGTGTCCTAAGATAGTCTCCAGGCACAGCCAGCAGTGACCTTCACGTGGCCCCATGTCAGTTATGAGAATTGCTCTCTTCACCAGGCTGGGAAAGCAGGGGTCTGGAGCAGAGACAGTTGCAACCCCACCCCACCCCGCAGAGCAGTGGGGTGCCCCAGAATAAGTAGAGGCGGGACAACAGATCGACAGTGAAATGTATCCGAATGATCCAATGGGGAAATCAACCGAGCTGCTTTCTCGGATGTTGATGGGTCCCAAAAGAATGCCTCCTCCCCAGAGAAGCCTTCACTGAGCACTTACCTAGAATGCATCCCCCCCCTTGGTTACGGGGGACCTAGCTTGTTTTGTTTTGTTTTTATTGATTTGTCTGTTCACTTGTTGTTGGGTCTTTCTGTCCCAGTGGCACATAAACCCCACAGAGGCAGACTCCATGGACGTCTCAGACATCACCACCATTTCCCTGCACCCAGAATGGCATCTGGCTCACTCCAACACTCGGAAAACATTATTGGAAGGCAGGAGGGAGGGAACCAGGGGGTAAAAAAGGAATAAGACAGGAGTAAGGAAGGGTAGCCCTCCAGAAGGATCTTGTGTCCTGGAGTCTGAGCTTCCTTGGCCCCAGACCTTTAGGCTTCTGACTTGACAGAACTGGTTTGGCTGGCTGTAGGGGATGGCAGACCACTGAGGTCCCAGGGCTGGAAACCCACCTCCCCCCCCCCTTCACAGGTGGAAAGATTCAGATGGGGTGGCTAAAAGGATGCCTTCTTAGGGCCCTGCACCCAGCTGGTGCAGCCTGGGGAGTCTAGCAACTGCAAGGCAGCTGCTCCAACTCCAAGGTCTCTTTCGGAGTTCCTGAGAGCCACCCCAGCTTTTAGACAACCCTGGGGAGGAGAGGGCTCCAAAAATACCATATTTCCTGCCAAGCCTAGAGGGAGTTTTTCTAAGTGTTTTCAGAAAGCTAAGAGCATAACTGCAACGAAGGTGCAGCTCTCTTAGGTGGTCCCAAATCCGGTTTATCTGACACCAGCCACCTCCATCACGAGGCCTAAGTTAGTTCAAGTCCAGTGAGGTCAAAGTCATACACCTGAGGCATACCAGTGGGGAAGTCAGTGCCATGTCTGTCTGCCCTGACCCCAGAGATTGGCCCCCTGGGGCTATCTCCAAAAAAGGCTGGTGATGACATGGCCAAGGCAACCAGGGACTAGAAGGGTCTGAGGATGAAACTGACCATTAAGAACAGACAGGCCCAGATCCTCAGGGGCACGTGCACCCGAATGTTTATAGCAGCAATGTCCACAATAGCCAAACTATGGAAAGAACCTAGATGTCCATCAACAGATGAATGGATAAAGAAGATGTGGTATATATATACAATGGAATACTATGCAGCTATCAAAAGAAACGAAATCTTGCCGTTTGCAACGACATGGATGGAACTGGAGGGTATTATGCTGAGCGAAATAAGTCAATCAGAGAAAGACAATTATCATATGATCTCTCTGATATGAGGAACTTGAGGGGCAGGGTGGGGGATCGTTGGGGGGTAGGGAGAGAAAAATAATGAAACAAGATGGGATGGGGAAGGACACAAACCATAAGAGACTCCTGATCTCACAAAACAAACTGAGGGTTACTGGGGGGTGGGAGGGTAGGGATAGGGTGGATGGGTTATGGACATTGGGGAGGGTTTGTGCTTTGGTGAGTGCTGTGAAAGATGTAAGCCTGATGATTCACAGACCTGTACCCCTTGGGCAAAGAATAAAAATAAAATTTAAAAAAAAAAAAGACAAATAACCCAATATAAAAAAAAAAAAAAAAAAAGGACAGGCCCAGACTGAAGTGGGACCTTCCACCTCTGTCCTGCTTATCAAATCAAAGCCCTCAAGGAACAACCAAGAGACAGAAAGAAGCAGAAAAACATGAAGCACAGTGGAAACATCACTTTTGACGAGATTGTCAATATTGCCCGACAGATGCGGCACCGATCTTCAGCCAGAGAACTCTCTGGAAGCACTGACGAGACCCCAAGGACCGCCCAGTCTGCAGGCTACGATGTTGATACCACCACCCTCCTGACCTCACAGATGACCTCAATAGGGGCCGTGGGATGCCCTGCTAGTTAAGAACTATGAAGGAAAATATTTCAATACAGGATCACTTGACAACCCCCCCAAAAAAGTAAATATGATAAAAATCAAACAAAGTTATTACATTTCGGCTAGCAGGACACTGTTGCCTGCCCAAGGCCCTGAGTCTCTATTATAATAAGGAAGATAAGCAAATGTTACAGAGAGGTTAAGGACATATTAGCACCTAGCTGAGATTTTCTCAGGAGCACCAAAAGAGACCCAAAAAGGGAAGCGCTTTCTCTCCGGTGACTGGTATCAGGCCATGCCGTGTCCCTGTACCCCCTAAAGTCACTTTTCCCAGTTCCAACTTTGGAATCACTGTGCCAGGCTGTGCATTTCCGCCTTCTTCCTCTCCTCACGTGGAGCTCAGAGAATGAGCGAAGGGCTCAGATGGTCCCCCGTGGAGAAACCACCTCACCCATCCTGAGATGTCCACTGCCTGGTGCACGTCACCATCCCAGCTGTCCAGGAACAGCTCTGAGGGCAGGTGTTGCTCATCCCGAGCAGTCTGGGTGGCTCAGTCGGTTAAGCGTCTGCCTTTGGCTCAGGTCATGATCCCAGTGAGTTGGGCTCCCTGCTCAGCAGGGAGTCTGCTTCTCCCTCTCCCTCTGCCCCTCCCCAACTCCTCGCTCATGCTCACTCATACTCTCTCTCTCTCTATCTCAAATAAATAAATAAATAAAATCCTTAACAAAAATATATATCCTCCCCATTTGCTAGATGAGTAAACTAAGACCCAGAGAGGTTAACGCTTCTATCCAGGATCACACAGCTACTAAGAAGCAGAGCTGGGAGCTAGCCACAAATGATCCCCATAGATACTGACCCCCACAAAATCCAAAATGAAGAGTTCTGGAGACTCCAGAAGAGGAGATGTTGATTGCGCCAGAGGCTCCCCAAGCCTGTCACCAGATTTCTGCCTGCTCAGCTCCTAGGCCTCCTGGCTAACAGACCTTAATTTTCCCTTGGAAAGCACTGACACTACTGTTGTCTTTGACTCAGGTGGGGCTTTCCTTCTCCCAACCTACCCATCCTGAACTCTCGGGTGGGTACCATGGGCCAGGCCTGACCTATACATGTATTCCATTCAGTAGGCCACCATGATTGCTTCAGGGATGAACACATTAACCCGGTTGGTCCAGAGTGAATGCCTGAATCTTTGCTGGCACCATAGGAAGAAGAAGTTACTAACCTCTGGAGATTCCAAAGTCGGCAGCCGTGTTATGAGAGGAGAGCTGCCTGTGAATTGAAGTGAATGCAGAGGAAACCAGACCCAAACGGACTGTTAGTATTTTCTGACCAGCCTGGATCCAGCCACTCCTGAAGCCAACTTTTCATAAAGGTATCCATTACAAGAGCTTTTTTGGATTTGTTTTTCCTTTTCATGTCTTTTTTTTTTCCTTAAGCCAACGTGAACTAGACTTCTGTCATGAGTGACCTAGTTAATTAACATAGATCTCTACCTAATGGGTAAGGAAACGCATGAGGGGGCAAAATAACAGCTTCAGCAAGTAAGAAGACCACATCACTCCCTCACCCCAGGGGAGCAACCCCCAGAGTGGACCGTGGAGAAGCCTTCCGGGAGGAACACCTGAAACCGCTTCTCCAGTACAAACAGACCAGGGTGCACCAACCCACCCAATGAGTGACAGGCTTGGGGAGAGTTCATGGAGAGTCCTCAACCTTATCAAGGGGAAAGCAGATGGCACAATTCTGACCCAAGGATAAAACAGGAATTTCTCTCTTTCTCTCTGCTCCCAGCATGCAGGTCACTCATTTCATCTTTCTTCAATAAAATCAAGGACTATTCAAGGAAAGTGTTTTAAAAAGGAGGGAGGGGGAACAGTCAGACAAATCCAAAATGTGGGACAATCTATAGAACCACTTTGCCAGGTCTGCTGTTCTATATTTAAGGGGACTAAAGAGGTGTGACAACCCAGTGCAGTGGTCACTAACAAGAAGTCAATAATATTCCTACTACAAGGTCCATATTCAAACTTGGAACAACTAGAAAGATCTAGATACAGACTATATATTAAATTATATTAAATTAATATTAATTTGCTCACATGTGATAATAGTATTGTGGTTACATCAGAGGATGGTATTATTTCAGGGAGTTTTTGGTGAGTATTTAGATGTAAGGTGTCATGATGTCTGCAACTTGTATACAGACAAAGAGAGAGAGAGCCACCGGCAAATGTTAGTAAGTGGAGAACCAGGATGAATACAGGTGCTCCTCTGATTTTTGCAGAACTTGGTAAATTTCAAAACAAAAGCTTGAAGAAACCCACAGCACCCTCACCTATGTGCACCCTCAAATCTGCACATACATGTGTGTGCGTGTGCAGCAACCAGGCATGAACACACAGACAGGCATGGATTCGGCAACATGGCAGATTCATGCCGACCAGAGTCGGCAGAACCAGCTTCTGGACCAGATCCACCCTCTCATTATCTGTAGGTCCCTTCCCTAGTCTGTTTTCTCCGCTGTGAGATGAGGTCTAAAGGGGTGCCTGGGTGGCTCAGTCAGTTAAGCATCTGCCTTCGGCTCAGGTCATGATCCCCGGGTCCTGGGATGGAGCCCCGTATCGGGCTCCCTGCTCATCGGGAAGCCTGCTTCTCCCTCTCCCACCCCACCCCCAGCTTGTGTTCCCTCTCTTGCTGTGTCTCTCTCTGTCAAATAAAGAAGTAAAATCTTAAAAAAAAAAAAAAAAAAAAACTGAAGACAGAGGCTAAGAGGAGATGGTCCTTTCCAAGGTATAGGTGACAGGAGCGGTCTCCTAGGTCACCCCCTCTCTCCCCAGTTGCCCAATTCTAGGCCTTTCAGGGGACCCAGTCCTTAGAACTTGACCTTAGGATGGGCAGACAACACCCGGGACCAGCCCTCTCAGTTTTATCAGCAAAGGAAATACAGCTGGGCTCCAAGCTGTGGCTTTCCCAAGGCACCTGCAGGGCGGGACTGGAGCCTTGTAACCATGATAAAAGCGACGGCCAGCGGCTCTGAACGTGGCTGGGAGGTCACCACATTCAGTCTCACAACAACTTGCCAGCCATCTCTCTCGTCAATAAAGCTCTCTGGACTCCTGGGGCTTCTGAAAAGGGCGAGGTGGAGGATATTCCCCCGCCAAAGAGCTTCCCGCCAAGATCCCAGACAGGTGCAGGCAATTCAGAGGGCCACAGTCCAGCAACTTAACGAGGACCGTGCTGCCCGGGGCAGACGGTGTGGTGGGCAGTGCACAACCGAAGAGACTCAAGAGGATGAGAAATCAGAGAAATGCGATCGTAACAAAGAGGACACTTCACCGACAGACTGGTGAATGTCCACCTACCCGGGGAGGGTGTAAAAGCTGTTGGCAATTTAGTAATATGGTTAAAAGAAATTACCTACCCTATCCCCCAGCAGTATCAGCTCTAAGCTTTACTCATGAGTAGAGACACATTCCCACGTGTGTACAGAAACAAGTACAAGAATGTTCACTGGAGCACTTTCTGTAAGAGTAAAAAAATATCAGAAACACTCGTTTAGCGGGAAAACAGATAAGTAGGATGTGGCAGATTCATAAACTAGCTACTATGCAATGGTTAGAAAGAATGAGCTAAGCCTGGGGCACCTGGTAGCTCAGTCAGTTAAGTGTCTGCCTTCAGCTCAGATCATGATCCCAGGATCCTGGGGTCGGGCCGCGAGTCGGGCTCCCTGCTCAGTGGGGAGCCTGCTTCTCCCTCTGCCTGTGCTCCTTCCCCTTGCTCGTTCTCTCTCTCGGTGGCTCTCTCTCTCTCTCTCTCTCTCTCTCTCTCTCTTGCTCTGTCAAATGAATAAATAAAATCTTTTAAAAAAAGAATATATGTTCATATTATATAGGAATATATACAGAAGCACTGGAAAGAACCTCGTAAGTGGATTGAAAAAGGAGGTGACAGGTTGGACCTGTAGTAAAAGCAAATCTTCTCCCCATATATATTTTTATGTCAATTTGGTTTTTGAACGAAATACATGTAAATACATCTAGTATATAAAAGAAATTATAAATAAATAAATAGCACCAGTCAGGATCACCACAATACTTCACACAACATCATGGAAACACTTAGCAATAGTCATAAAAAACAGAGGTCCAGGCCCCTTGGGTCAGTTATTCCATCCTGGGGAATATATATCCCACGGAAATAAGTTCTGCACATGCAAGAAACTACATTCACCAAAATGGGTGTTCCATCGGCATTTCCGGGGATGAAGAATTTTTTTTTTAAGATTTTATTTATTTATTTGACAGACAGAGACAGTGAAAGCAGGAACACAAGCAGCGGGAGTGGGAGAGGGAAAGCAGACTTCCCGCCGAGGAGGGAGCCCGACTCAATGCGGGACTCAATCCCAGGACCCTGGGATCATGACCTGAGCCGAAGGCAGAGGTTTAACGTCTGAGCCACCCAGGTGCCCGGGATGGAGAATTTGAAGCAACCTAAATGCCAACTAATATGGGATCAGTTCCTTTATTTATGCCCTGGAGACAAAGCTGCTGGGCACTCCGTGGGCCACCTCCCTCGAGATGTTCCTCCACGCCCGTCCCAATCACAGGTCTCAGGACAATGACAACTGAGTGCAGGTGATGAGAATGGTGGACAGCACAGGTGAAAGCCACTGACGCTCAGGGTTTCCAGCTGGAGCCTCCCACTCCGTGTGCCCAAGCACAGTCCATGGCCACCATGAAAGCTGCAGGTCCCACGTCCACCCTCCAAACTCCAGTTCAACACGTCTGGGGTGAAGCCCAGGAATCTGAATTTTAACAAGTACCCCAGGTAGTCCCCTTTGATAACCACGGCCAATGTCGGTGCAAACTTGGAAATAATTTCCATGAAGGAGAAAAGATTAATTATGGGAACTTTTTGCTTCACTTTTCTCGTGTTTTTACTTTTATTTTTTATGTATTTTTTAAGTAGGCTCCACATCCAACGTGGGGTTTGAACTCATGACTCTGAGATTAAGTATTATATGCTCTACCCACTGAGCCAGCCAGGTGCCTTCTCATGTTTTTTTTTAACATCGTGTGATGTTATCTTTCCAGTAAACACACAGACCCACACACGTGGATAATGATTTTTGTATATAAGCACAAGCCCAGGAAGCTTGTGAGGTCTTCTGGAAGCAAACGTCTCAGTCCTGCTTTCCAGGTAGACCAGAAAGTCCTCTATAGTCTACTAATAATACATTACCATTCTACTGCTGTTATATTAATATCAATTAGTTACTAATGTATTATAAGTATAAGCATAATTAATCATTTATAAATGTTATTTTAACAAGCAATTTCATTGCATTTACCACGTGTACTGTCAGAAGCACTTTACACTTGTTGACTCAATTAATCATCATGACAATCTGTGTGGTATTATTCCTAATACTCCCATTTTACAGATAGAGAAGCTGAGAGATGGAAAGGTGAAGCAATTTGCCCAGGGTCTCGGGTAAGGTACAGAGCTGGACTCCCCACCCGGCAGGGGGCTTTAAGAAACCAAGCTCTTAAGCACTGTGCTCACCCAACAGCCTTGATCCTGCCAGACGAACCAGGAGTTCAATACCAGGCTGCAGCCAATTCAATCTCACTGAGAAATCACTCAAAGGGCACGTCCCAAGCGTGGGGTGGGAGATGCTTTACCTCTGTCGCCTAAAATGACCTTTTCCTAACAGTCCCTATGGTGAGTTCTTCCACTGTTTCATGCCATCTGTTTTGCTGTCCAGTTCTCCTTTCTTGGGTCAAGCCCAGGTTCCCACTGCCAGGGGTGAAGTGAGACCAATGCCGCTTGGTGGAGTGCTGCAGGTGAGCTGGGTGAGGCACCGGGAGGGGGGTCCCCTGAAACATTCTTTGCTGATGGGGGTCACTGCCCACGCTCTGGCCTTTCCCTTCATGGAGAATTGAAGTCCCGAGGAGGAGGGGTAGGCACAGAGATTGAAAAAAAAAAAAAAAGTGCCTTCCTAGACCTAACTCACCACACCCTCTATCTGAAGAAAGCAATTAATCTATCTCTGAGACAGGAACCAGCTGCACCAGGGAGCAATGGGAGAGGGGAGGAGCAGAGACTGAGAGAGAGCAAGACGGAGGAGCAAAGAAAGATGGGAAAGACGCAGATACCCAGGAATAGGGAGGGAACAGTCACCACGGAGAAGATGAGCAAAGAAACACCGAAAACGACACAGCAGAGGGAGCACAACAGTCAGGAAATCATCACCTGCTCTTCTGGCCCTGGCCAGGGCTCCCTCGTGCGTGGTCCTCATCTCCCCAGAGAGCAAGAGCACACATCCCAAGTTCTAAACCTGAGCTCAAGGCACCTGTTCTCCCATCTGCCCTCCTGGGCGCCCAGAGAGCAGGCAGTCTGTGCTAACAGCGCCACCTGCTGGCACGGCGGAGAACTGTGTGTTCCCATCTTGCCCACCAGGCAGAGGACAAGCCTGACAGGTCTAACCCATTCCCCACACTCCTGCACCTTCGCACTTCCAAGCCTCTTCCCACCTCAACACATATGTTCTGTTCCCACTGCCTGGAATGCTCCTCGTGGCTGGCTCCTTCTCTTCCTTTGGGTCTTCACTCAAATGTCATTTCAATGGAGGGGTTATTCCTGACCACCCAAAGTATCCTGTTCGTGGCCCCTATTCACCTCACTGTCCTGTTTCCTTCACAGGACAGGGCACTGTCTGAAACCACCCACGTTCTTTATTATGTTCCCTGTCTGCCTCCCTCATTAGAAAGTACCACGAGGCTCGTCTGGATCTTAGTCTACTTTTGTATGACTTGGCTCCATGTTCACTCGGCCGAACTACCCTGAGCTCAAGAGCCCAACTTTAAACTCCACAGGGATGGGCCACAAGCTCTTCAAACTCACCCCGTTCAAGGCCAAAGTCATTATCTTCCCCTGAAAACTGGGCTTCTCTCCTGCACTCCCGGCTCAGTGACCCACAGGACAACTCTGCAAATCTTTTAGGCATGAAGCCCCAGCTTCTGTGGAACTCCTCCTCTCACATGGACCCCACGTGGACTGGACACCTCCTCTGAAGATTCCCCTACACATGGCCCTGGCCAGGTCCCTCCCCCTCCAGCCCCAGTCCCTGCCTCCAGTTTCCTCAGGAGCAAGTGTCCTCACCTCCCAGATCCAGCCCAGGACTGCCAAAGCTGACTTCCCAGGGGCTCCCTCTACCCCTCACCTGGGGCACCCATCCCCTCCTTAGTACCACACCAGAGACACCTCACACTCCCTGAGCATACCCCACACTCACCTCAGTACCTGACTCACCGTTTCTCAAACAGCTCCATACATTTGCCCATCCCATGCCTTTGCTCTTGTGCCCTGAAATGCCCCCTACAACTCTCCCCTCTTCGGGGATTCCTTTTCAACCTTCAAATGCTGCCTCCTTCAGGAAGCATTCCCTGATTCCACAAGGAAGAATTCACTGCTCCTCCCATATCTCTACAGGCACTGCCTCACACTTTGCAGTTGGCTGTTAAACGTCTGTCGCCCACACACTGTGAGCTCCTTGGGCACAGGGACCAGGCCCTGAATCACATAACCACTCTCAGTGTCTTCAGTAACAGCCACGGTCATGAGCACTAAGGACCGTGCTAAGCACTTTTCATGTGAGTTCATTCAACCCTCAAATAGCCCTCTGACGTAGGGACTCTCATTATCTTCACTTTCCAGATGGGAAAACAGAAGCTCAGAGAGGTTTGGGGGTTTATCCAAGGAACGTCATTACTGAGTGACAGAACCAGGATCCCCAGCTCCCAAATCAGCGCCTGGCACAAAGTAGATGTCCAGTGAATATTCATTAGCTAAACAAACAGCTCTCTTTCTCCTGCAGTAGACCTCAGTGCTGTTCACAGTTCAAAGGCATGAACGCCCCGTGTTCTTGCTTTCTCTGTGCCAACTCTGCCCCAGTTACATCAGCCGAGTTTCTCATCTTCTCTCTGTCTTCCCCCTCCTCCCCAAACTGTGAGCCAAAAACGACCCTGTCGTGTCGGGTGAGAGAAACGCTAGTGACAAGCCTATGTTTTGTTTTTTTTTAAGATTTTATTTATTTATTTGACAGAGAGAGACTCAGCAAGAGAGAGAATACAAGCGGGGGGGGGGGGGGGAGAGGGAGAAGCAGGCTTCCCGCAGAGCAGGGAGCCCAATGCAGGGCTCGATCCCAGGACCCTGGGATCATGACCTGAACTGAAGACAGCGGCTTAACGACTGAGCCACCCAGGCGCCCCACGAGCCTATGTTTAAAGGACATGATACATTTGGAGGTAAAACTAGGCACTATACAGAGGCAGCTCTCAAAGCTTCCAGGTGTCCCCTTCCAAACCCCCACCGGTGTCTACACCTACCTCCTCTTCCTCTTCTCTAGCCAAGCCTCCTTCCTTCTGCTCAGTATACAGAATTTGCAACCCACACACGATTCCCCATTCAACTGTGTTGTTTCACCATTGTTTAGTCAGTAATTGCTCTGGCAAGTGCTTGGTCCTCTCTCCAAATGCCTTATTTATTACACAGCCACTCAGGAACGTGGCTGCCTCTTCTGACCTGACACAGTGGGTGTGTGAGCTATGAGTTCTGGACAGCGAACCCGAGGGGGAGCACGGGGGGCACCATCGCTCCACATTCTTCTGTACGCCTGAGGCCTGCCACAGCCCATGCAATGGCACTTACTCTGTACTCACAGTTGACTAAAAGATCAAGAAAAAGATAAAGGCAAAATGGTTTTTTGACTGAATTAGCTTCCCAAGAGTCTTCTTGTCTCAGTACAAATTTCTGACCCATACCATTCGGGGGGCAGGACATGCTGAAGTCGCTGGGCTCCCCCAACCCCCCCGACAGAGCCTGGGTCCCAGTTCATTCCGAGGAACTTGGGCCCCAGACTGGGAGACCAAAATGCATAAGGCATAGTCATCTGACATATCCTCTCTGAACACAGCCCTCCCGGACCCACAAGACCAGAAACTACCTCAGTCCCAAGGGAAAGAGGGAGTGCATCCAACCCCCTGGCTGAGGCAGCTTCCACAAGGAGGCCCTGGGTTCAGGTTCAGGAGGAAGTGCCCGAGGTCGGGTATCAGGAAGTCCGCTCATCCCTGACCTAACACCCACACAATCTGAAGCCAGGCACATCATCCCTGTTTACTGCATTTCATGCTCTACCCAGAGATTTTCTACACACCTGCATCTCATACCCCATGGGATGGAGGCAGCAGCCACCCCCTCCCAATCTGAATCCCTCCATTACTCTGTGTGCCCCCCAGAGCCTCAGTGGGACCAGCAGCATCGATGTGTGTCAGTGTGAATGCAGAGCACCGTACCGTCCTTCCACACCTGGACCTGTGTCTGAGCGTGACACTGGGTCTGCCTTCAAGCCTGTGCTCAGAATTAAGTATGATCCAGAGAACAGGGGCACCTGGGTGGCTCAGTCTGTTAAGCAACTCACTCTTTTATCTAGACTCAGGTCTTGATCTCAGGGTCATGAGTTCAAGCCCCACACTGGGACTTGAACTCATAAAAAAAGAAAAAGGGAGAGAGAACAGAATGACAAAGCCGTGGAGCCAGACAACCCTGTTTGATGCAGTCCCCCTCCATCTTGTACCGCCTATAGGACTGGGGCAGGTCAGGGTACCACCCTGAGCCTCAGGCTCTTCCATTGTAAAAGGGAAAGAACAGAAGTGGCCACTTCACGGGACAGTTGGGAGGCCCGAGTGAGGTCAAAGAGCCAGTGCTCTGGAACTGGCAACTCTTTTTATTGCTGTTACAATGGAACGTGGCAGCAGGTGTCAAACAAAAGCTTGTGCTTTTTAGGGACTGTTTTTCCGAGAGTGGATGTGACTGTGTGTGTGACTCCAGGTAAGGTCCTGTCTCGACGCATGTACCAGTGTGTGCGACTTGAGTGCAGGGGAAGCCAGAACCCACGGCTTACTACCCGGGGCTGGACCTCACCCCATTCTCTCCGCTTCTATTCCCCGGCCCAAGGAGACAGCTGTGTGTGAACTCCCTGCTGCCGAAGATACCGGCTCGTGTTCAGCTCGTGGTCGCCCCCTGGACGCCACCTAGCGGCACTGGATCAGGGCAGCATGGACACCTTCTCACCCGAGGGTCCAGGAACATGTCTGAACTATGAGACAAGTCACAGACTGTAGACTCTCTGGGCTTGTGCAGCTCTCGGAAAACCCCCAAGGGAGTCTGGCCTTCCATTTCTTTTTTTTTTTTTAATCTTTTTTTTTTTTTTTTAAAGATTTTATTTATTTCACAGAGGGAGAGAGATCACAAGTAGGCAGAGAGGCAGGCAGAGAGAGGGGGAGAAGCAGGCTCCCTGCTGAGCAGGGAGCCCGATGCGGGCCTCGATCCCAGGACCCTGAGATCATGACCTGAGCCGAAAGCAGAGGCTTTAACCCACTGAGCCACCCAGGCGCCCTGGCCTTCCATTTCTAACCAGTGCCGTCTAACAGAACTGTCCGTGATGATGGAAATGTTGTGCACCTGGGCTAGCCAACACAGGAGCCACTAGCCACATGTGCCTTCTGAGCACTGCAAATGTGGATCATGCAAATGGAGCACCGCATTCCTAACTGTACTAATTTTAATTAATTTAAATGTAAACACCAGAACTTCCTGTACAGGCGAGCAGTACTAATCAGAAGGACTGATCTCGGGTCCAGCTATGTCCCCAGCAGACAGAACAACTCCCTGGACCTCCCAGCCACAAGGACCAAGGAACCTTCTTTTCGCACAGGCCGGCTTGACTCTGACCACATCCGCAGAGTCCTGACCGATCAGGTGATGACCAGCCGACGAGTCGGATTCTCTGCTAGAGCAGACGGATACAAACCCACTCGGAGAAGGCACCAGAAGCAGCAGAACCTGCTACTGAAAGACAAGAGGGACCAGGCCCCTGGGGTTGCAAGCAGGTCCCAGGCAGTGCACCAGGCCTTCAGGACGCAGCACACGCCGATCCTGGAAGAGGTGGGTGTCCCCTGTGACTGAAGAGCCTCCTAAACGCACACAGAAGCATGGATTCAGAGACACAGAAACCAGATGTTCGACTTAAGCCAAGGACAACCTCTCGGAGGCTAATTTTCCTCACCTGTGAAATAGGAATCAGAATATGTATCTCAGGGGGCGCCTGGGTGGCTCAGTCATTAAGTGTCTGCCTTCGGCTCAGATCATGATCCCAGAGTCCTGGGATCGAGCCCCGCACTGGGCTCCCTGCTCAGCAGGAAGCCTGCTTCTCCCTCTCCTACTCCCCCTGCTTGTGTTCCCTCTCTCGCTGTGTCTCTCTCTGTCAAATAAATAGATAAAATCTTAAAAAAAAAAAAAAGAATACGTATCTCAGGACTGGGCGAGGATCCAGATAAGGCATATAAAAGCATCTCACACAGCACAGTTGCACAGAATAAGCAGACAATGTTAGCTAAATTATTAATAATTCTATATAGCTTTATATTAAACCATCATCATGTCAGTTTTTACAAAATGGAAAAAAAAAACCTTGATTAATAGAACATTTCTCCAGGTCATCCGGATGCCACGCAGGGACATACTCCCTTGGCTCCCCCTTTCCTTCCAATCCAGGTCCAGCCAGCCTCCATCTCCTGCAGATTGCCCCCCACAGCACCTGGCAGCCGTCGGTCTATTCCCACAGCACACCTGAAGCCACCTTCCTCTTTCTCTTGACCCGCTGCTGGTCCCCATCCATCAGCTCCCAATGGAGTCCCACGGGGTCTGTCCTGGTAGCCACAGCGACCTTCCTATGCTTTATGCTCTGTGCCTCCACTCAGAGCCTCCAACTACCTCCCTGCTGCTCAACAAAACAAACGTACACTCTGAAGTATGACCTTCAAGGCCCACCTCCACCAGCCAGGCCCTCCACCCTTTGACCTATCCTCACTCTTCCAATACTCCAGCCTCACTCGTCACGTGACCAAACCTAGCTCTTTTTTACCTCTGAGCCAGTGTAAGATTCAACAGACAGGTCAAGGGAATCAAACAGAAACCCAAAAAAGGTATTTTTTTTTTAAGATTTTATTTATTTATTTGACACAGAGAGAGATCAGATCACAAGTAGGCAGAGAGGCAGGCAGAGAGAGAGGAGGAAGCAGGCTCCCCGCTGAGCAGGGAGCCCGATGCGGGCCTCGATCCCAGGACCCTGAGATCATGACCTGAGCTGAAGGCAGAGGCTTTAACCCACTGAGCCACCCAGGCGCCCAAAAAAGGTATTTTTGTATACGTAAGAATTTAGTAATGTAAGGGGAAAATGAAGGTCTAGCACTGGAATGACTATTTGGAAAAATAAAATTCTAATTTCATCTCTCATCTTATTCCAAACTAAATTCCAAATGGATTAAAGAGTTAAATGTGAAAAGGAAATAAACCTGTTAAAAAGTAAATAAATACATAAATAACTCATATATATATATATATATATATATATATGTGGGAACTATCAACTTCCTAGATGGAGAAGGACTTTTCTAAGCACAAATGTAACAAAAAAGGGGCACCTGGGTGGTGCAGTCAGTTAAGCGTCTAACCCTTGGTTTCAGTTCAGGTCGCGGTCTCAGTCATAAGATTGAGCTCCACATTGGGCTCTGTACTCAGCATGGAGTCTGCTTGAGATTCTCTCTCCCTCTCCCTCTGCCCCTCCCACTTGTGCTCTCTCTATATATAAAATAAATAAATAAACCTTTAAAAAAAAAGTAACAAAGAAGTCACAAATGGAAAAACTGACAGATTTTACCAGCTCAAAATTTAAAACTTTTGCACTAAAAAACAAGAGTAAAATTTTAGGGCCAAGGGTAAACTGAGAAAGATTATTTGGAAATAAAAAAAAAATGAGTAACAAAGTGTTAATAGCTTTAAAAGAGAGCGCTAATGAGTCAACAGGAAGTATATGAACATCCCAATAGAAAAACAAGCAAGAGTCATTATGAAATACTTTCTCAAAAAATAAAATAATAAATGCGTGAAAACATGCTACTTTTAGTGGTTGTCAAAGAAAATAGAGACGTACAAAAATTTATATTTGAGGATGTATTTGCAGTATTATTTATTAATAGTTAAAAATTTAAAGCAACCTTAATATCTAAAAATAAAGCAATGACTAAATTATGAAACACCATAATGATAGGATTTTATGCAATATTTTTAATCAGTTTTTAAAGAATATCTAATGGTGTTGAAAATGTAATTATATAATAAGTTTTAAAAGGAAGCTACATGGGCGCCTGGGTGGCTCAGTGGGTTAAAGCCCCTGCCTTTGGCTCAGGTCATGATCTCAGGGTCCTGGGATTGAGGCCCGCATCGGGCTCCCTGCTCAGCAGGGAGCCTGCTTCCTCCTCTCTCTCTCTCTCTCTGCCTGCCTCTCAGCCTACTTGTGATCTGATCTCTCTGTGTCAAATAAATAAATAAAATCTTTAAAAAAATAAATAAATAAAAGGAAGCTACAAGGTACAAAAAGACTAAAGAATCATCAAAATGATAATATTTTGGGTAGTGGGTCATGGGTTTTATTTCTTCATCCCAATATTTGTATGCATTTCCTAAATCTTCTACAGTGAACATGTACTATTTTTATAATCAAGAAAAAAGCTATTTTTAAAAAAGGGAAAAAAGGCTGTTCTGATACAAGGGAATGTTTGCTATACAATGCAGAGAAAAGAAGACCCAAGAAGGCTATGAGGGCTTTTGTTCACTTCTCAGAGTTACAGGAATGTTGATATAATAGAGAATAAACTAAAATGTACTGCATCAGTTAAATCAATGTAAAAATTAAATAGCAGCAAGGACATGAGTTAAAGGACTCTAGTAGAACCCACATATACCCCTGGCAGGAGTGTTAACAGTAAAACCCCCTTTAAAAAAGTAAAAATAGCGGCGCCTGGGTGGCTCAGTCGTTAAGTGTCTGCCTTCAGCTCAGGTCATGACCCCAGGGTCCTGGGATGGAGCCCCACATCGGGCTCCCTGCTCAGCGGGAAGCCTGCTTCTCCCTCTCCCACCACCCCTGCTTGTGTTCCCTCTCTCACTGTCTCTCTGTCAAATAAATAAATACAATCTTAAAATTTTTTTTATTTAAAAATTTAAAAAAGTAAAAAGTAAAAATAAAAATTATATATACTATACATATTTTATACATATACATATATTTATACATATGTGTGTGTGTATATATATATACACACACACACACATACACACTTGGTTTTATCACAGCATACATGACATAAAATGTTCCATTACTTTCAGCTGTACACACAGTGATTGGGTAAGTCTGCACATTAGGCTACGCTCACAAGTGTGGCTACCATCTGCCACACACAACACTACTAATGGACTATATTCCTGACTCTGTACTTTTCATGCCTGTGACTTACTGATTCCATAACTGCAAGTCTGTACCTTCCACCCTCTGCCCCTCTGACAACCATCGGTTTGTTCTCTGTATTTTTGGGTCTGTTTCTGCTTTTTGTTTGTTTGTTTTATAGATTCTACCCATAGTAAAAATCATAAAACCTTTTTTTTTTACTTTAAATTCCAGTGTAGTTAACCTACAGTGTTATATCAGAATAAAATCTTCTGCACAGTGAAGGAAACAGTCAACAAAATTGAAAGGCAACCTACCAAATGGGAGAAGATACTTGCAAATGACATATGCAATAAAGGGTCAGCATCCCAAATCTATAAAGAACTTACAGAGGCACCTGGCTGGCTCAGTCGGTAGAGCATGTGAGTCTTAATCTCAGGGTTGTGAGTTCAAGCCCCACACTGGGGATGGAGCCTACTTAAAATTAAAAAATGAAAACAAAAAACATAAAAAAATTAAGAATTTAAACAACTCAATACCCAAAAAACAAATAATCCGATTAAAAATGGACAGAGGCGGGCGCCTGGGTGGCTCAGTGGGTTGAGCCTCTGCCTTCGGCTCCGGTCATGATCTCAGGGTCCTGGGATCGAGCCCCGCATCGGGCTCCCTGCTCAGCGGGGAGCCTGCTTCCTCCTCTCTCTCTGCCTGCCTCTGCCTACTTGTAATCTCTCTCTCTCTCTCTCTCTCTCTCTCTCTCTCTCTGTCAAATAAATAAAATCTTAAAAAAAAATGGACAGAGGAAATGCGCATAAAAGCTCTCTTGAGGGTAATCTGCTACATCTGGAAGAGCTGAAACCCAACAGCCCCACCTGCAGGTATGCCCCCAGGCTCTCACACATATGGGCAAAAGGTCACATGAGGACACAGTCACTACAGCATTGTCTGCCATATAAGAAAATGGGGGGGGGCAGGGTGCCTGGGTGGCTCAGTCACTCAGGCATCTGACTCTTGGTTTCAGCTCAGGTCATGATCTCAGGGTCATGAGATCGAGCCCTGCGTCAGGCTCTGTGGGGCTTGAGACTCTCTCCCTCTGCCCCTCCCCCGCCCTGTGCTCTAGTGCTCACCACACGCTCTCTCTCAAATAAACAAATCTTTAAAAAAAAAAGGAAATGGAAATGACCCAAGAGCCCATCAATAGGAGACATAAAGGGGAAGCAAAAAATATGACATGTTTGTACACATAAATACCACATGGCAGTTAAAAAGAAGGAACCAGATGCATGACACAATGGATAGATTCCAAAATCCATGTGGTGGGGCACAACTACAGAACTACAGTGGTAACAATGAACACTGTTCCAAGCACTAGACATATGTAGGCTTACATAATCCCCAAAATAATCCTGCAAGAAGGTTTTAGGCTTTACTATTATTCCCATCTTACAGATGACAAAACTGAGGCACAGAGAAATTAAGACTGCCCGAAGTCTCTCAAGCTGATGAGTGGCAGAGCCAAGACCTGAACCCCAGCAGTCCGATGCCAGAACATGACCATGACACTTGCATAAATTTAAAAGGACGTCATGCATGTGGATTCCTAACACACAGAGAAAATTATATAATGTCTCTAGACCCCTACTTAGGATATGACTGTATTAAAAACACAGACTGAGAAAAAACACACCAAATCTCCCACAGTGCTCACCTCTATGGATGGGGGAGATGGGGTAATGGGTCTAAGAAGGAGCGATTACAGGAATTTAATATGATGATGCCATATCTTTTATTTAAAAAAAAAAAAAAAGCCCAGGGCACCTGGGTGGCTCAGTCCTTAAGCATCTGCCTTCTGCTCAGGTCTTGATCCCAGGATCCTGGAATTGAGCCCCGCATCGGGCTCCCTGCTTGGTGGGAACCCTGCTTCTCCTTCTCCCGCTCCCCCTGCTTGTGTTCCTTCTCTCGCTAGGTCTTTCTCTGTCAAATAAATAAATAAAATCTTTAAAAAAAAAAAAAAAAAAAAAAAAACCTCAGGCCCCTGGGGGGCCCAGTGGGTTAAAGCCTCTGCTTTTGGCTCAGGTCATGATCTCAGGGTCCTGGGATCAAGCCCCGCATCGGGCTCCCTGCTTGGCA
>LNAC01000022.1:10819404-10847307 GCA_002007465.1 Ailurus styani | reverse complement strand
CGAGCCCCGCATCGGGCTCTCTGCTCAGCAGGGAGCCTGCTTCCTCCTCTCTCTCTGCCTGCCTCTCTGCCTACTTGTGATCTCTCTCTGTCAAATAAATAAATCTTTATAAAAAAAAAGTTCAAAAAGTTTAATACAGAAGTACCGTATGATCTGTATGATCTGGCAATTCAGCTTCTGGGTAAATGCCCAAAAGAACTGAAAGCAGGGACTCCAACAGAGACTTGGAGACTGGTGTTCATAGCAGCATTATTCATACCAGCCAGAAGGTGCAAGCATTCCTCAACAGATGAGCGGATAAACAAAATGAGGATAAATAAAATATACAGAGAGTAGTATTCATTCAATCTTAAAAAGACAGGAGATTCTGACACGCACTACCATACGGATGAACCTTGGGAACACTACCCCAAGTGAAATAAGCCAGACACAAAAGGGTCAATCCTGCACAAATCCACGTCTCTGGGGTCTCACAGTGACCGAATTCACGGGGATAGAAAACAGCAGGGGCTGAGTGGGGGCGGACACGGAGTTTCAGCTTGGGAGGATGAAAAGTTCCAGAAATGACTAGTGGTGATGGTTGTACAACATTATAAGTGTATTTAATGCCACTGAACAGTACACTCAAAAATGGTTAAAATAATAAATCTTCTGTTAGGTATATTTTACCATCACTTTTAGAAAGGCTTGGTGAAAAGGCAACAAAATGTTCGCAGCTGTCAGGTTTGGGTCATCAGTACTCTGAGGTGGCCACATCATTGTAAAAATCAAACAAAAAAGAGCCTCAGGATGCCGGAAGGTGTAGAAGCGAGGCCCAAGGCCCATGTAGGCAGGATGCCCCTCAGGCTTTCCCATCCCCCCAACCCCCTTCTACTTCTATTGCACAGTGGTTGCTATAGAAACGAGGCACCTTGGGCTCCCAGGGCTCAGCCCAGGTGCTGCTAACTCCAGGAATCATGTCAGAGTGTGAATACAACAAAAGCCGGATCATCCGGGTCTCGTATACACACGCACGCGCGCACAAATATATACAAACACGCACACACCCGCACACACATATGCACATATATATACACGTGCACACACACATGCACATACACACACTCATGCACTTACATTCACACATGCACACACATACACACGTACACATTTACACATGCACACACATACACACATACACATTCACATACATTCACACATGCACGTACACACATGCACATGCATACACGCATGCACACACATTCACACATACTGCACACATACACCCACAAACACACATACACATCTGCACTCCTGGTAGGTTTACTAAATGAGGGCATATCCATGCAGCTGCCCGCAGTGACACCAGCTGCCCACACCCAACAGCCACAGACCTGGGTCTAGGTGCATACAGGTCCCATTTGCCCCCCAAGGGCATGGCTGCATGCATGCGCGCATGTCACAGGGGTATCAGTGTCCACACAGTCCAGGACTACGATTACTAACACCGGAAATCGTGTGGCAGGTAACATTTGCCAAGCAGTAACTGTGTACCGGGCAGGGTACTCCACGCCCAACCTGGATTATCTCCTTGAAACCTCACAAAAGTAGGACCTACCTGTATTAACCCCGGATGAAGAAACTGAGACCCGGAGAGTCTGTGTAGCTTGCACAAGGTCACCCAGAGCACATGAACCTAAGCACTGAATCTAGACTGTGGGGAGAGAACTTTAAATGTCACTGGTTCCCAAAGAGCCGCAAACACAGCTGCCTCAGAATACCACCTCTGGCCCTGCTAACACCCAGGGCTCCCGGGCCCCACCCAGGCCTGAGGAAGCGGACTCCCTGGGGGGGTCTGCACAGCAGCCTGGGGGGAGCGGGAGCACCCCCCGGTCCAGCCTCGACTTTGCTGGCAGGGCAGTCTGGCCAGGCCGTGGCAGGCTGAGGTCCCTTCAAGTCTTCTTCCTGGGCCCAGAAATGGGCCTGGAAAGCCTGCAGCCCAAAGATCCTCAATTCCAAGTAGTGTCTGCTCACAGTGAGGTAACCAAGCAAGTGGCAATGGCTGCCACCTCTCTCTCTCTCCTTCACACACACACACACACACACACACGCACACACACACACACCCCTCAGGGCAGGGCTCCAAAAGTCAGTTATGTGGCTTTGCGGCCTGCCAGGCACGGATTTCCGCCCACTCCACCCTCTAAGAATGAGTGGGGCGTGGGGTGGAGGTCGACGCTGCGGTCACCTCCTGGTTCACAGCTCAGCCCAAGGCAGGGCGGCGTCAGCCACCTCACCTGAACAGCAAACTGTGACGAAGTCGGGCTGGGCACCTGAGAGGCTCCCCCGTGCCTCACACTTCAAGGGGAGAGGGACGCAGGCAGAAACCACTGGACCACCGCAGGGCAGGAAGAAGTAAAGGCATTTCCTGCCAAGGGAACAACATCAGCAAAGACGTCAAGGCTAACAAGTGCCAGAAAACAGCAAGTCACACCATCTGGCTGGAGCTAAAGATCAAGAGGAGGTTGTAAGAAAAGTGAAAGAAAAAAAGAAAAAAAAAAAAAAACCAAAACCCTAGAAATGTACTGGGGCACAGAGAGGTTAATAACTTGCCCGAGGTCATCAAAATGGTAGAGTCAGGATTTAAAACATAGGCTGCCTGACTCCAAAGACCAGACGTTGACCACCACGATGGGCTTCACTGCTCGGCAGACTTTGCTTTGGTGCATGTTCTGGAATGCTGTGAAGGTGAGCCTGGCTAGGCCTGGAGCAGGGCTCCTCTGTGGGGTGGGAGAGCTTCTATACCCTCTCCCCCCGAAAATTCAGCAATGTCACTGCTAGAGGGTAGCTTGCCGGGATCTCCTAAGCAAAGGCCGGGAATGCTGCTCAATATCTACAATGCACAGGACAGCCCCCACCACAAAGGGTTATCCAGCCCCAAATGTCAACAGAAACCTTGACCCAGAGTGACTCACCCACTGGGAGCCCATTTTAACATCCAACCTGACCTGAACATCATCGCACTTGCTCATCCCTTGAGACTGGGGTTCCTAAATTTTGTTGCATGTTAGAAGCACCTGGAAATCTTTTTTTTTTTTTTAAAGATTTTATTTATTTATTTGACAGAGAGAGAGAGATCACAAGTAGGCAGAGAGGCAGGCAGAGAGAGAGGAGGAAGCAGGCTCCCTGCTGAGCAGAGAGCCCGATGTGGGCCTCGATCCCAGGACCCTGAGATCATGACCTGAGCCGAAGGCAGAGGCTTTAAACCGCTGAGCCACCCAGGCGCCCAGAAGCACCTGGAAATCTTAAAAAAAAAAAAAAAAAAATACTGATGCTGTGTCCCACCCCGGGCATTCTGACTTCCAATTCTGGAACCGGGTGCAACCTGGGCATGAGAATTTGTTTTGTTTTGTTTCAGCATCACTTGGCATCAGGGAAATACAAATCAAAACCACAATGAGATACCATCTCACACCCGTCAGAGTGGCTAAAATTAACAAGACAGGCATGGGAATTTCTTAAAGCCTCCCAGGTGATAGATAGCAAAGCACAAAAAGTCTAAGAACTACTGCCTTGGCAGGGAGGGGAGGGTCAAACTATCTGCTAGGGGCCAAAGGCTGTTCATGGACGCTAATGCCAGCCAGAGGAGTCACTGAAAAGTGGACACAACCAAAGGCCATCCCAGCAACAAGCCTGCATGGAATCGACACTAACAAAGCCTGCAGTGGGCGCGGGGAGGGCAGAGCTAGAGATGGCTCTGGGGTGACGGATTAGTCAGCGGGCAGAGGCCTGGGGAGGACGTTAATTAGAGAGCCTCTGTCGCTGTCTGGGCAGGAGATAATGGGCCTGAACCGGGAGGAGGGCGGGAGAGGACCCCATGACTCAGGGACTTCACAACCCTGGGATAGAGAAAGAACTGGACTGGAAGACAGACAAGGTTAATTGAGAGTGAGTGCAGTCTGGGCACAGAGCAGGAAATGATCCGTCGGCCACTGAAGGTGGGGGTGAGTGCACCAGGGAGGGGTGACACGGGAGGGGGACTAAGGAGTCAGTCACGGGGAGACAGGAGCTGGAACCTAAGAGGGATGACGGTCCCAGAACAGCGGTGGCCCCCTGGTGACTCCTGTGCTGAATCTGGCCTGCAGGGCAGGCCAAACGCAGCTTGAGTTTGCTGTCAAGATTTTTCCTCAAATTCCAGATTTCCAGCTTCTCCTGGACAGTGGAAGACGTAGTGAGACAGAGAGCATCCCAGAGGAGTGCTGGTACATGCCCCGGGGCCCCTCCCCGGGCCCTGCCAGATCCCCACAGCCACGAGGCCTCTCCTCAGAAAGAGGAGACAAGATGACATGTCAGAAAGCAGTGACAACCAAAGGGTTGCTGGGGGAGCAGGAAAGGAGCCAGACACTGCACGGAGCCGGACCCCCGACCTCTCGTCCCGGTCCTCTGTGAAGTGCCATCTAAACTTACGAACATCCCTCCTTGGGGTCCCATGTACTGATCTGTAAACGAGGAGGCTGATGCCCATGACCTCTAGTTGTCCATCCTCCGGTCCACTGGGTTCCTGAGGGCTGCCCAGGTCAACCCCTCTGGCCAGGCTTTGGGATGAAGCCTGGAAAACCTGATTCTTTCCAGCAAAGTATAGCCAGGCAGGGAGAAATCCCAAATACAGCTGAAGGGGCCAGGGATGACCAGCCAGGGAGAAGAGGACACACAAGGAATGAGAACCACCTTCCAAAGGCGCCTGGGTGGCCCAGTCGGTTAAATGTCTGTCTGCCTTTGGCTAGGGTCATGATCCCAGGGTCCTGGGACTGAGTCGCACATCGGGCTCCTTAACCCTCTCCCTCTGTATGCAGTCCCCTTGCTTGGGCTTAAATCTTAAAAAAAAAAAAAAAGAACCACCTTCCAAAATCTGAAGGGATATCAGGAGAAAGAGGGATTAGCCTTGTTTGGGGAGGGATCGGGGACCAAGAAATGGCAGTTACAGAGATTCCAAATGAAAAGAATGGTCAGCTTTGAATAGTCGGAGCTGTACTATAATAGAATAGGCATCTTTACAAAGTAATGAGCTTCCCATCTCTGGAAGTAACCAAGCTCAGGCTCAGTGACTAGTTTCAGGGGCACAAAGAACCCTCACGGTCACTAATTTAATTTTTTTTTTTAAGTTCAAGTTCTAAGATTCAAGGACTCAGGAGATCTGGAAATCTCTCTTAAAGCCTCCCTCCTCCTCCCAACAGCCCCCAGGGAAAGCTGTTGGGGATTAACTCTGGACTGTGCTTTCTAGAAAGGGAGGGCCTAGATGCTCTGGATAAAGCACAGAACGTCCACCTCCCTGCTGCCCTTGCCCTTCAGCAAGACCACAACCCCCAGCCAGACCCAGCAACCCCTGCTGCACAGCCCCCATCCCAGAATAGTCTTGCCAGGGACCCCTCCAAGACAGAGGGAACCGCTGGATGGCCCTCCCAGCACAAGCCAGAGGGGCCATCTACGTCCCCTCCCAACACTCCTGTCGCCACTCCCTGCTCCCAGCCTCAGGGGGCCAGCAAGAGGAAGGAAATGGAAAGAAGCACCCCCCACGCTCCCGGACACCTCTGAGTGCTGCCTGGGTCCCTGTCCAGCATGACCCTCTCTGAGGGCAGTGGGGGTCCCGACATGCCCAGGGGTCCACAGTGTAGGGGCAGGAAGCACACGGGATCAGAACGTCTCTCCAAAGCCCAGAGGAGCAACTGTTCCCCAGTCCTGGCCAAACCCAGCTCCTGGTGAGCCAAGCAGAACCCTCCGGCCTCCTCTTCATGGGACCCTGGGTCTTCTCATCAGGTCAGGCCAGGAGGCCTCTAGCCCTGGGGAGACCTGTGAAGAAGCTCAAGTGCATGGCCAAGGACCTGGGGTTCGAAGGACCCTTTCAGGGAGCTGGATGGGGTGAGAGGGCTCCGGCAAGGACAGTTGGGCCCAGGCTGTTGGGCCACAGGCTGCCATCTGCCTCCCGCTCTCCTGCTTCCCCGCCCTTGTCTCCCATAGTAACACACTTAGCCGTGTCCCGTGGGATCACTAAGGACCATTCAGCTCACCGGCCACATGGCAAGCACCCTCCCAGGGCCCCAGGAATAAGCAGAAGCCCTCCTGCCCTTAGCCCTATACCCATCTCAGAAGAGCCCAGTGCCCCTGGCCAGAACTGTCAGCCAGCACCCTGCTTTGCCCATCAGCAGCTATCCACCAGACCTGGTCAAGACCCAGGGAGCTGCTTGTCCATCAAGAAATTAGAACAGGGACTCACCAGGGCTTCCTAGGCATGGTGGGGAGCAGCCGGGATGAGGGCCAGGAACACACAAATAAATCCCTGGAATTTGCAGACCTTGCTGCCTGGCAAATGGCACCTCCAGGTGTATCCCTGGTGCCTGGCAATGAAATGAGGCCACAGCCCGACTGCTAGCTAAGCGCCCGCCCGCCTTGCTTCTCCCTGTAGCCACTCACGCCCTGAGACTCCAGATCCCGAAAGAGACATGTTCGTGGTTACCATAGGAACTCGCTAAAGCCAAAAAAGGCACCACACAGTCACCCACATGGGCCCTCAAAGCTCACGTCCACCTGCACAAGCAAGCATACACACACGCCTACGCACCCTGACACACGCCAGCACTGTTCTCAGGCTCGGGGCCCGCCAGGTGTCTGAAAGTGGGTTCCCTGCATGCACGGTCCAGTCAGATGCGGTTACACGGCCGAGGCACCAGCCAGTGCTTACTACCTGGAGCTCACCTGCTTCCCTGGAGCTCACCTGCTTCCCTGGTGCTCACCTGCCTACCTGGAGCTCACCTGCTTCCCTGGTGCTCACCTGCCTACCTGGAGCTCACCTGCTTCCCTGGCGCTCACCTGCCAAAGGCTCCCTAGGGGCTGAGCAGGGTGGGGCTGAGAGCCCAGGACCACCCCCAGGTCTGCCTGCAAGGTCAGGCCTGTTTCCTGGCCACAGACCAGCTCTTGCAACCCTCCTACTCCTCTCCTCTGGTCCCTCCATGAGGGGGCAGCTATGAGGGTCAAGACCTACACCAGTCACGTGGGGCATGTGGGTGGCTCAGCTGGTTAACTGTCTATCTTCAGCTCGGGTCATGATCCCGGGGTCCTAGGATCGAGCCCAACATCAGGCTTACTGCTCAGAGGGAAGCCTGCTTCTCCCTCTCCCACTCCCCCTGCTTATGTTCCCTCTCTCGCTGTGTCTCTCTCTGTCAAATAAATAAATAATCTTTTAAAAAATAAATAAACAAACCAGTTACATGAAGAAGGAAGAAGGGAAAGAGCCCTACACCCTCATCTCCATAAATGGATCACCATACACCCAAGAGCTCAACTGGAAACTTGAAAGTCTTCACCTTGACCCCTCCCTTGACCTCACCCCCCACATCCAAACCAATCCAGCCTGGGGAGACTACTTCCTCGGTAGCTCTCCAATCTGTCCACTCTCTCCAACCCCACTGCCCCCACCCCAGCCTCCAACCTCTCCAATGAGTCAGCACAGGGCAGCTAGGGGGGCCCTCAGACTCAAGTCTGGGTCCTACTCCCCTTAAAACCCTTCAATGGCTCGCACTCACTCAGAGAGGCCAGCTCGGCCCCCCTGCACAGCTGTCCCCTCTCTCAGAGGCAGCCCCGCCTGCCCCCGAACTCCCACCCCAGTATCCCATCTGTAGTAGTAACGGCCCCACGCCCCTCCCATCCCCACCTCGCTAACCTGTCTATGCCCTGTTGCTGTGACTCTGAGTGCCCCTCTCCCTCCTGCAGGCTGACCTTATTCACCCCTGGAGACGGCTCGGGCATCCCCAAGTGTGCAGGAAACCCCTTCCACCCTCTCGGAGGACATCTCTGCTAGCCCTCATCATATTCCACTGCAACTGTCTGCCTAGATGTCTGCCGGCCTGCAGGGCTGTAAGCTTTCAGGAGCATTGTCTTTTTCATCTTTCTTTCCCCTACCAACCCTAGGGCCTGGCTTTGGGCGTGGGCCCTAAGTGCCCAGTAACTGTGAGCTGAACTGACACAGCATCCTGACCCACTAGAAGAGCAAGTTCCCCCATCCCTGACAACCCAGCAAACTCTCAGCACACGCTCTGGGTGTGTAAGAGGAAGTGACAAAAGGAGCAGCCCCGGAAGGTTCTAGAACTTTTTAGTGGTACCTGAAGGATGCTTGTGCACTGCCACCACCCCGCCTCCAGTGTTCCCGTGTGGCTCCACGCCCCCTGCACCGCCCGCCTGTGAGGGGCCTCATCATTCAAGCACCAGAGATACCACTCAACCTGGGTCTCCAGCAAGGGCAAATGGGGTGAAGGCAGACGTGCACTCTGAGGCCAAGCCCATGCACACTGGGCTACACCCGGTAACAAGGGTGGGAGGGCAGGGTGGGGGAGGTGCTGAGAACTACTCAGTTCCAGCCAAGACGAAACCAGCCATGAACCACAGACCTGGATTCAAATCCCACTTCCACAACCTTAACCACGTTTCCTAACCTCTCGGAGCCTCCCTTTTCTCATCTGTAGTGGCAGCTGCTTTAGGAGGGGGCCGTGAAACTTCGGGGAGGCTGTTTAATGTGTAACAACTTAGCACACGTAAGTGCTCAACCCTGCTGGGGCCAGAAGCCCCATGTTCAGAGCCATGTGGCTCAGGGACACCTCTAGGAGGTACGTGGCTTACTGTGTGGAGTGGACCAGGTCCCTGGAGGAGAAGCCAAGGCAACAGGCTCCAGGGGGTGTTTGGGACTACACTAGTGGACAGAAAGATGTCTCACCCAGCAGAGGCAGAGGGAAAGTGGCATCTTGGGGCCTAGGAGAGCTGCAGTCTGTTAGGTAGCTGGCTACCTAACGGACATGTCAGGGAGCAGAGCCACATCCCGGCTTCCATGAAGAACTCCGTATTAGGTGCTATTTATGGGGGGAGGAAGAAGGACAGAAGAATGGGTACTGAACTCCCTTTTAGCGCCAAGCGGAATGGGGGCGGCTAGATAAAACCCGTTATGGTGTCTGCCCACCCACAGTCCAGCCTTCTAGTCTGAGAACTAACCCCTCCCACAGAGAGGACCACAGCGGCCAGAGCTCATCCATAAAACCCTATCTCTCCAGCTAAACTGACTGGACCAGGGATACACAACTGGCCCGAGCTGGGCCAGTAAGATGCTCCCTCTTTTTTAAGTTTTACTGAGAT
Source organism: Ailurus styani (assembly GCA_002007465.1). Taxonomy (NCBI): domain Eukaryota; kingdom Metazoa; phylum Chordata; class Mammalia; order Carnivora; family Ailuridae; genus Ailurus; species Ailurus styani. The sequence goes on along the minus strand of LNAC01000022.1, from coordinate 10,838,154 downwards.
GTAATTTACATACCATACAATTCAATGGCTTTCCACCACTATCTAAACCCAGGGCACTTACACCACCCCACAAAGAAGCCTATATCCTTTAGCCTTCACTCCCCTTGGTCCCCCCAACAACCTCCCCAGCCCTAAGACACCACGAATCTATTTTGTCTCTATGGATTTGCTTATTCTAGACGTTTTGGGGCGCCTGGGTGGCTCAGTGGGTTAAAGCCTCTGCTTTCGGCTCAGGTCATGATCTCAGGGTCCTGGGATCGAGGCCCGCATCGGGCTCCCTGCTCAGCGGGGAGCCTGCTTCCCCCTCTCTCTCTCTGCCTGTCTCTCTGCCTCCTTGTGATCTCTCTCCCTCTGTGAAATAAATAAATAAAATCTTTAAAAAAAAAAAAAAAAATAGACGTTTTGTATAAACGGAATCACGCAGTATGTGGTGTTCTGTGACTTTCGCTTAGCATGTTTTCAATATTCAATGTTTTCATCATCTATGTTGTAATATGTATCAGTACTTGATTTCTTTCGATGGCCAAATATGCCATTGTACTGATATGTCACATTTTGTTTACCCGCCTGTCTGCTGATGAACATTTGGGTTGTTTCCACTTTAAGATCTGATTTATTTAGGGCGCCTGGGTGGCTCAGTGGGTTAAGCCTCTGTCTTCAGCTCAGGTCATGATCTCAGGGTCCTGGGAACCAGCCCCGCATCAGGCTCTCTGCTCAGCAGGGAGCCTACTTCCCCCTCTCTCTCTGCCTGCCTCTGCCTACTTGTGATCTCTCTCTGTCAAATAAATAAATAAAATTTTTTTAAGAGATTTTATTTATTTATACTATGCAGCCATCAAAAAAAAAGAAACTGAAATCTTGCCATTTGCAATGACATGGATGGAACTAGAGGGTATTATGCTAATCGAAATAAGTCAATCAGAGAAAGATGATTATTATATGATCTCTCTGATATGAGGAATTTGAGAGGTAGGGCGAGGGGGTCATGGGGGGAAGGGAGGGAAGAATGAAACAAGATGGGACCAGGGAGGGAGACAAACCATAAGAGACTCTTAATCTCAGGAAACAAATTGAAGGTTGTTGGAGGGGTGGGGGGAGAGAGGGATAGGGTGGCTGGGTGATGGATATTGGGGAGGGTATGTGCTATGGTGAGTGCTGTGAATTGTGTAAGACTGATGATTCACAGACTTGTACCCCTAAAGCAAATAATATATTATATGTTAATTTAAAAAAACCCAACTGACTCAATTAGGAGAGTATACATTTGCAGCTACAGCAAAGTTACATAAAACAAAAATAAATGTGGAAAAAGTAAAAAAAAAATGTATTTATTTATTTGAGAGAGAGAAAGAATGAGCAGTGGGGAGGGGCAGAGGGAGAGAGAGAGAAGCAGACTCCCTGCTGAGCAGGGAGCCCCATGCAGGGCTTGATCCCAGCATCAGGGGATCATGACCTGAGCCAAAGGCAGACACTTAACCAGCCAACCCACCCAAGTGCCCCAGGTTGTTTCCACTTTGAGTTATTATTAATGACACTATGAACAGGGGCTTTGATGTGCATCTCCCTGAGGACTAATGATGCTGAACATCTTTTCATGTACTTACTGTCCATTTATATACTTTCCTTGGAGAAGCAGGAAGCCCAATGTGGGGCTCGATCCCAGACCCTGGGATCATGACCTGAGCCAAAGGCAGATGCTTAACTGACTGAGCCACCCAGGTATCCCTCTTTGACCATTTTTTTAAGTGTGCTATTTGTCTTTGTATTATTTTATTGAGTTGAAATGGTTCTTTACACATATCTTAGGTATGAGACTCTTATCAGATATGATTTGAAAATATCTTCTCAGTCTGTGGTTTGTCTTTTCACTTTCTTTTTTTTTTTTTTTTTTTTTAAGATTTTATTTATTTATTTGACACAGAGAGAGAGATTACAAGTAGGCAGAGAGGCAGGCAGAGAGACAGGGAGAGGAGGAAGCAGGCTCCCTGCTGAGCAGAGAGCCCGATGCGGGCCTCGATCCCAGGACCCTGAGATCATGACCTGAGCCGAAAGCAGAGGCTTTAACCCACTGAGCCACCCAGGCGCCCTCTTTTCACTTTCTTAATGGTGTCCTTTGTAACAAGTTTTTAATTCTGAGGAAGTTCAATTTATCAATGTGTTGTTGCTGCTGCTATTGCTTATGCTTCTGGGTGCTCGCTTCGGCAGCACATATACTAAAATTGGAATGCTTATGCTTTTGGTATCACATCGAAGAAACCATTGCCTTACTCGAAATCGCAAAGATTTTCATCTATGACTTCTTCTAAGAGTTTTATAGTTTTATATTTTTACATATATTTTTACATTTAGTTCTTTGATCCATTTTAAGTTAATTTTTGTATACGGTGTGAGAGAGGGGCTCACTTTCATTCTTTTGTATGTGGATATAGTTGTCCCAGCACCATTTGTTGAAAAGCTGTTTTGCTTCACTGAATCGTCATGACACACTTGTTGAAAATCAATTGACCACAAATGTGAGGGTTTATTTCCAGACACTATAGTCTACTTCATTGATCTATATGGCTATCCTCACACCAGTACCAAACTGTCTTGATTGCTGTAGGCTTGTAGTAAGTTTCAAAATGAGGAAGTAGAGTCCTCGAACTTTGTTCTTCTTTTTCAAGATTACCCTTAAATTTCCGTACAAATTTCAGGATCAGTTTGGCAATTACTGCAAAGAAGCCAGCTGGGATTTTGATGGGGATGGTTTCCAGTTCCTGTTCAACCCCTCCTGAACTCTAGCTCCACCTCCTCCCTGGGCTCCCCGAGACATGCTGGGGTCTTTTCTGTAACTTCTGCTTAACGGGGTTACCCTGAGTTTTTCTTTCTTACAATCAGAAGAATCTTAACCAGGCACAAGTAAGAACAGAGTCCTACACACTGTCCAAAACAATCATCTCAACACCCCCTCCCCAGGACTAAAGCACGCAAACTGTCCCCCAGATACCCACTGGGGTCCTGATCTCAACACTGGCCAGTGTCCCCAGCCACCTTGTTACCAGTTCCCTTCCAGGTCACATACATCATCTTTACCAGTTAAACAGGCCCTCAATACATGCTGGTGAAATTGAACTAGGAACCCAAAACAGCACCAAAAGAAACATTCCTACTACTCTACACCCCTTAGTAACCCTGCTTCGTGCCTAAATCCCATTCAATCTGTAGATAAGAATTTTAGGAACACTGGACAAGGGATACAAACCCTGAAGTCTGGAGAAGTTAAATATCTTGCCCAGGAGTGACTTGCCCTGAACACTGAGCTGCCCTGTGGCACACATGCCCCATGCCAACCAGCGCAGGCACACGCATACCCATTGTCCCACCCCATCTTCAAGGGCTGCCATAGAAGCTACCTCCTCCTGGCAGTCTTCCAAGACTGCTCCTACTGCACCTGTGGCAAAAACTCTACAGAGATAGAAAGCCCTCAGAAAGCAGGGACTGTTTGCCATCCATCCCTGCCCTGCTAACTGTTCACCCTCATGCTTCTGAGCAAAACACGCCAAAGTGGGAAGCCCTGCACCCTGTATTCCGACCCTCAAGAGCAGCTCTGCTTTGCCCAGGGACCTGTGTCCAGAGAATACACAACCAGTGCTAGCAACCAGATGGGATTCAGGGGGCGGCCGGCCCGGAACCCTTTTAGCTAAGATGGAGGGTTACAAGCAGGAAAAGCTGCCTCTGAAGGAGAACACTCATTGGAGGAATTCTTCATGCACGAGCTAATTCACATATGGCAGGATAATATTTTGGGCTAGTGACCAATGCTTTTTTTTCCTCCCAGAACTCCCCACCTTTTCAATGGACTCAACTGGAGCAGGTGGTTGGTCACTCACTGCCCAGGGAAGGGATGGAGATGGAAGCTGATTCTGTTAAAGTCGGAAAGGGAAAGGGGGTCAGGGTGCAAACAAAATGGTTTGGCCAGAAACACACCTGGAAAAGGAGCAAAGATGATGATGGAAGAGGAGAGAGGTGTGTCTGCTCAGAGCTTCCCAGACAGATGAGCAGACATATGGCCAAGCATGAAAGACGACTTCCAGACCCCAAATCTGGCGTTGAAGCCTCAGAGAGTCCCAGGGCCAGGCTCACAGGATGACATCTGTCTGGTAACAGATGACTCGATGACCAACTGACCACACGCACATGCATGAGCACATCCACACACAGGTGAACGTGCACACACACTGGGGTGTTCTATTAAGTTCTAGAACTGTGTGGCCCAATTTTCCAGGTAGGCAGGAATGTCAGAAAGTCTGATGGAACTGGGGCTTCACGTAATAATCAAGACGATAGGAAATATAATTAATTATCTTCTTACACCCCCAAGTTGTGGCCTAAAAGACACTGCTACACACATTACCATCAATCTGGCCCCTGCTGTTTCCAGTCCAGCATCGCCCTTTCTGTAGCTGCCCCAGGAATCAAGAGCCTGGTCCAACCCCTCCAGTGCGAAACCCCTTAGGCTGAGATGGAGAATCTGACAAACACAACAGCCCCACTCATGTCTCCCACAACTTGGGGGGAAATGAGGGCCCCAGAGGACCTCTGGCCTACCATCATCTCCGATCACTACATAACAGGAAGTGGCTACTTACTTGACCTTTAGGCTCGCCAGCATGGTCTTGTCGATCCTGCCAAGAGAAAAGCAAAGGCTTTGGTCAGTGCTGAGACTGAAGGCTCCCACCTAGCACCTGCAGCGGGGGGTCCCTCGGCCAGTCCAGACCACCAAGCCAACAGGGCCCTGCAGGCGACAGCCGCTGCACAGGGGAGCTCTCCTCCAGCCCAGGAAGGAGGGCTAGAGCCACACATAACCCTGTGAGGCAGGTACTGCGATTCCTCCCACTTTAGAGATGGGGAAACAGAGGCTCAGAAGGATAACAGCACCGGCCCAGTCTGAATTAGGGTTCTGACTCTACACACAGACATTGCAAGCATGGTATAGACAGCATTTCCCTTCATTACCCCCACTCCACAGGAGAACTCTACAAGCCAGCTCCATCGGCCACTGGCAGCTAGATGTTCAACACATTGATACTTCCTGCGCTTCTGCTTTGGAAAGATGCCAGCACCCGGGACCTCCCGCCTCCTCCCCCTTCCGGGAGCTGCCAGTCCGTGCGAGGAGACAGACCCCACTCCTGAGACAGAACCCAACAGCAGGCTCCAGAGTGCATGGGCAAGAGGGATCTGTCAGGCATGGGGCTTGGATCAGGGAAGATCACGTTCATGGCAGACTGTCCTGGCAGCCAGCTCCTCCACCCTAGCCCGCACCCGCCCTTGCTGGAAGCCAAGGCAGGGCTGCTAAGCTTCTATTTTTACCCTCTGCATATGCCAGCCCTTATGGCTGGTAAAAGAGGCCCCCTCCTCTCTCTAGAGACAAAAAGGTGGGCAAGGTTCCCACTGTCAGTGTCTCCTCTTGCTTAGAGGTCACGACCACCAGTGTCACCCCCAACAGTGTCACCACCAGCCCCATGTCACCATCACCATCGGTGTCACCATCACCGGCCATGTTCCCACCACCATCCCATGTCATCACCTTCGGCATCACCACACAACCCCCCCCTCCCCGTGTCACCACCACTGCCATGTCAGCATGACCATCAGTGTCATGTCCAGGATGCTTTTGTCCACCCCCTCCAGTCAGCTCAGCTTTGCCACAGGCTTCCTACGGGGCAGCACCGGGATGGGAGAAGTGTCAGGGGCCACATGGGGAGGACACAGAGCTGCCCCAGCAATCACAAGTCAGCACCAAGCCCCTGAGCTGGGAGGCGGGATCCTTGTGCTCTGAGTAAACTCCCAGCACCTTCTGATCTCAGTCCCCAGCAGCAAAACAAGCCACACCCCAACGCTCCTGACCCAGGTCCCTCCCAGCTTCTTCCCCACTGCATCCCCTGCGTCCCCTCTTCCCTCCCTTTCATGGAGCTTCCACAAGTGGTCCCCAACGGTCTCATAGGGCCCCCAATCCCTCCGGCATGCAGACATTCCTCCTTTCCCATTCTGTCCACCAGATGGGGGTAGGGCGACGGCAGGGGCCAGATCCCCACATTCTGTAGTAAAATTTGTAGCCCAGAGCTACCTAATTATAACCGCTAACAACAAGTCCTTACATTTTATATTTTCTCAAGGAATCTTTTTTAATTCTTACAACATCCCTCCGTCGTGGATAAGGCGGAAATCCCCCACTTTCCCATGGGGAAACCGAGACCCTGAGAGGGGAAGTGTCCTGAGTTCCTCAAAGAGTCAAGGTGAGGCCAGCACTTAGAACCAGGACTCCTGGTGTGGCGCCCTCTCAACCCAACCACCCACCACCGGGTGGCACTGTGGGTCACAGCAACCCCTGGTCCCCTACCCACACCCACAACCAGTCATCAGTCTCTCCACAGGGTCCCACGCTGGGGTGTGGCCGGGAAGGGCGGGGGCGATGGCCTTGGCAGGACTAAGAAGGGAGACTTAGAAGGCTTAGAAGACTTAGACAAGACTAACAAGGGAGACAGAGCAGCATCCTGTGACACTGGGCTTCTCTCTTTCAGAAAGCCAAACTCTTCCAGGTTCTCCCTGGAGCCTTCTCTCCTCCCCACCGCCCATCCGCCCCACCCCATTCCCTCTCCTCACCGCGTCTACCCCTGATGCTACTGGTTCTCCACCCTGGCATCCAATGGAGCTTCCAGAATACCAGCCCCCTGAGATTCTGGTCCCTGTCTGGAGGGGACCAGGGCTCCAGGAATCTGCCCTTTAGTCTCCAACCCTCCCAGCTGGTGGCCATCTCCGGATGACACTTACTCTAACCCGCCAACCCCACCAGGAAGCCCTGCCATCCCCTCAATGAGCCGCTAACCAAATGCCTGTCGTGGGTAAAAAACACTTCACGTTGTCGCTCCATAAGCGTGGACCGAGCATGCACAAAGTGCCACACGCAGCTCCCCGATCTGCTCCACGCCTCCCAGAGAAGTGTGGCTCTTAGACGGGAACCTTCTTGTGGCCCGAGCCCTGCCCTGTAGCCATTCTAGTCAGCCTGACCGGGAAGCAGACAGGTGATTCAAACCCAGAGCCCACACTCGGCACGGCAACCTCTTGGCCCGAGGGACGTCAGGGGGGACCCGTGAGCAGGCCCCAGGCTGCCCCGGGAGAGGCCTGACCCCAGGTCATCCTCACTCTCCCCATCCGCCAAACATGCAGCACCCGCAACTTCTTCCTGCCGCAGGACAGATGGCGAAGTGTGTTTGGAGAGAAGGGAGAGGAAAGTCAAAGCCGGCACACACGCAGAAGCGTAACCAGCCGGAGGACCACACGGAGCCCACCTCCTCCCAGCCCCTGCGGCCCCTCCCTGTCTCCCTTGCCTCAGTGCCCCCCTCCCAGTCAGCCCACCAGCCTCCACACCAGGGCACCCCCAGCCACCCTCCCTGCAGCAGTGGGAACCTTTCCTCTGACAACGCCCCAGGCCCACAAGCTGAAAGGAAACCGATAATGAAAACCACGAGACCCCGCTCCCCAGCTGAGAAGCTACCAGCAGCTGGTAACCAGAGACAAGTCTTTGACCTCAGTCTCCCCATTTTCTGGTCCCCTGGGTTGGATAGAGCCTCTGCCTTGTCCTACATGGAAGCTTAGTAGCCTGGAGGACCGGGCAAGAGGCTGGAGCACAAAGCCAGCGGCTCAGGCTCGGATGGAGCTGGGATTGGCTGCCCAGGATGGGAGGAGGGATCTCTGGAGACAGGCCTGCCCCTCCCTCACAGCTCACCCCCACAGTGGAGGCAGCCCGAAGGTCCAGGGGGCCACAGACACCCCCATCACAAAGCCACACACACACACACACACACACACACACACACAGATGCTGCAGACAGCACACACGCACAGACAAGAGCACACAAAGCTACGGACGACCAGAGGTGCCGACACCGGCTCAGACACGCAGACTGCACACGTGGTCACACACCACACACACCCACGTAGCCAGCCACACGCTTCGTACACAGGCACCCAGACGGGCACCTGCAGACACGCCACACACAGGCACACACACATCCACACTCATCACAGAGGCACCTACACACGCATGGGGACACATGATAAGACACGGTCAACCCCAGCCACACTGGCTTGCTCACCCTGGCTCCAGCTCCAACCTCCTGGATTCCCTAGATCCTACTCCGGGGACGGCGAGGGCAAGCAAGGTGTCTGCTACCCCCACCAGCCAGCCAGCCCCGGCATCTGAAACGCCCCCCCTCAGGCCCAAGCCGAGCCCTCCGCTCCCACAGGCGGCCACGGCACACACACGACTTCCCAGCTAGGTTCGCTCCCATCCCTGAAGCTGCCCTCCCGCCGCCACCTACCATCCGAAGCCCCCGAAGGAGACGCTGCGCTTCCTGCGAAACATGGTTGTAGCCGCAGGGCCCCGGGTCCTGGCGACGTCCCCTGGTCTGTTGACAAAAGGGCCGCGGTGCTGCCGGGTCGGTGGGGCCACAGGCGTAGAGTGGGACACCCGCTGTGGCACCTCCCCCATCGCCTGCCCCCCAACCCCAGCACTTCCTGTGGGTGAGGCCGCAGGGCTGGGAGGTGTGTCCTGCCCCCCAGGAGGCACCGGGACCGCCAGCAGGGGAGTTCGCAGAGGGCAGCTTCCCCACGCCCAGAGGAACCCGCAGCTCCGGAAGGGGCTCGGCGGGCAGATTGCACCACAGCCCGACTTGGCAGCTCGGTCCCACACAGCCCTGGTTTCCCAGAACCCAAAGGAGGGTGAGGCGCAGGCACACACACATGTGCCTGTGAGGGAGGCAGAGAGCCCACTGGAAGGCTCTGGAGCCTTGCAGACAGGCCCCTCACACCCACTCCCTGGCGCTGCCCAGGACGGGCCCGCCGCCTTCCTGCTCCGGCAGGGCTCCACGCACGCCGGCCGAAGCAGCCCCACGCCTGCACACTCGTGGGCACTCACAGGAGCACAGGGTCGCACACACATGCATATGCACCCATGCACGGGAGCCACAGGGGCACAGCGGCGTGCTTACGCAAGTGTCCTCAGACACCCACATACCCACGCACACAGGCACTGCACATTCCCGTGCAAGTTCCCAGAGACCTCGACAGAGACTCCTGCGCGTAGATCTCACGTCCGTGTGACTCCCCACAAGACACAGGCTCACCCAGGGAGGCAGACCCACATGCACACACCCAGGCACACACTCGGAATACACACATGCCCATGGGTGCATTCACACATACTCAAGCACAGACCCCCACAAGGGTCTAGACAGAGGTCAGCAGGCCACCCCTTTGTGCTGGCAACAGTGGGGGTGGCAGGCTGGCCCACGTGGGCAAGTGGGTTTCTTTCCCGCTGGAACTCAAGGCTGGCTCTCAGCTCTGTGTGCACCTGTGCCGACCGTGCTGGGTATACACTAGGTTCTCACTAATGACAGCCCAAGGAAGGGTGCGGCACACGCACCAGCACGGGCTAGGGTGGGAAGGGCCCCAGTGGAGAAAGGGAAATACAGTTGCCGTGGCCTTTTTCACTGGCCCACCCTCCCCACCGCTTCCTGTTTGGGGTGCACTGCCACTCTGGACGCCAGATGGGTGGGGGTGGGGCCCACCCAGGGTGGGGCCCACCTACCCCCAGGTCAGGGACAAAGGACACAGGCCTATTTCCTGGACTCCTTTGTAGCAGAGGACACACAGGTGGCAGGTGGCCCCCAAGATGGGCCACAGGAACAACTTCAGGGCCTGGCTCAGTTCTGATCCACAAGTGGCAAGTGTGGGGTCCTTTCCTCAAAGGCGGCTAGCCTCTCCACAGAAACCTGGTGGTCCTTGGTTCAGCTGCATCCTCCGCCCCCACCTTCACCAGGAAAGGAAGGATGGTGTGGCCCACCCTCTGGGGCTGCATCAGACCACTGGCTTCCCGCTGGATATCCACTCCACACCCAGACCTCTCCCCACACTGCACCCATCCCACACCCAGGAGCTGCTCGGCAGAGAGCGTGGACGCTCGGGGTCCTGCGGGCCCCGCGTCCCTTTGGCCTCCCTCTGGGTAAAACAGCTCTGTGCTCCATGTACCCCCCCAGAAGGAGCACCCGGCCAGCCCAGCTAACCGGGGTGCCCACCCTGCCGGCCACAGTGACTCGGTCAGGAGAGGGCAGGAGAATTCCGAGGACCTCACTCCCAGAGCACACCCCCTCTTCTGCCAAGGCTGCTAAGCCACAGGATGGACGCACAGCACGGAGGAGAGCAGGGGCGAGAATAGGAGAAAGAGCAGCTCTCGGGACATCATCAGAGCTCCTGGAGCAGGCAATCCCTGGGTGTAGAAGAGGCCGATATGCATCCCATTATTCCTAAGGCCAACAGGAGCTGGACTCTTCTCACTCTCCAGCGAGGAGGTCCCAGCTGAGATCAAGAGCTTGATGGGTGCAGGAGTGCAGGAGAGAAAAGCCAGAGGGCTGCTCGGCCCACCCCTCCCCATGACAACTCCAGGTCCAGGCCCAGCACAACTGTGGTACAGAGAGCGCCAGGTGAGAGCCGGGGCCTGGGCATCACGCAGGTTACTAATAACACAATTCCTGTTCCAAATTATTGCCTTTTTTTTTTTTAATCAATTAGAAGGAGAGCATAGTGAACCCATCACTGGAGGCCCTCATCTGCTGTCTTTCGCGGGGGAGAGAATGAAGTGGGGTTACCCCAACAAGCTGGGGCACTTCCAACCACCCATCATCTACTCTTATCTGCACGCACTCATGACTGTGTTTTCATGTTGTCCCTTGTCGTATTCTAGGGGAAGAGACGGACGAGGGATGCTGTCATGCAGGCTCTCATAGTTGACAGAGATACCCGGGCAAACACTAGGTGAGAGGCCACAGCCCAGGAGGGCGGCAGGCCCTGGCCCAAGCACCTGGAGGTCAGCACGGCGGCCCAGGGACCAGACAGGGAGCGGCATTTCAAGGCACCAGCTGCTGCCCCCTGGAGGCTGGATTTTCCAACTTGGGGTTCTGGCTGCTTACACGGTAACCACAAAAGACAGGAAGTTTTGTGGCTCAGACCCCAGGCCGAGGATCAGCAATGGCCTGGCGGCAACAGCAGGAAGGAATACAGGACTCACAGCGTCCTGGACAGCCTCGAAGCCACTCAGATCTGGGGACCTTGGAGAGTCCAGACAGACCCATGCCCTCCTCACTCCTCAGAGTAAGGGCTGGGAGAGAGAAGGGAGGTTCCCGGATGGCTTATATTTTACTCTCTGAGCTCTAGAGGGAGGTGAGAGCCAATCCAGAGCACCTCCCAGTTTCCCTTCCTCAGCTCCAGTCTCCCGAGCTTTAGAGCCGTGTGACCTTCAGCGAGTCACCTAACCCCGCAGGCCTCAGTTTCCTCCTCTGTAATGTGGTGGCTGCCACCACGCTAACAGGATTATAAATTAATGTAAACGCTCAGCACAGGGCTCCCGCACCATTAAGGGAGCTGTTATAACTAGAATCTATTACAATCCCGCCCCCTCCCCTGGTCCTGCTCAGCTTCCTGTCGCCCCTGCTCTGACCCCTCTGTTCCTCTTCTGTAGGGGGGTGGGCGGTGAGGGGTCCGCGCGCTCTCTGGGAAAGACCATGAGTCAGAGAAAAGAGAAGCATGCTGTGAGCCAGGCCCAGCCCTCCTACCCCCACCACGCACAGCCCAGCTTCCTCCCAGACCTCTGCTGACTCAGACCCAAGTCGGCCAAGTCGTCAGAATGGAGACAAGGACAAGCCACGGGGACTGGGGAGCCCAGGGAGTTTTCTATGGGCGCCACCAACCTAACCGTGTAGCTCCTCTCGGTCTCACAACCACCTCTGAGATAACACCACTGTTACCCCAGTTTACAGAGGAAGACAACTGAAGCACAGAAAGGTCAAGGAACTTGACAAAATTTGCCCAGCACAATGGTGGCCGAGCTGGGCGGGACACCAGAGACTGAATTATCAGTCATTGTTCTATATGACGCTCTGCACCAGCAAGTGCCAATCACCGGATCAAACCTGCCCCACTAACTCTACAACCCAGACAAGGGCCCAATTCATGCAGCGCCCATTTTACAGACAGGGAAACTAAGGACCTGGAAGCAAAACACAGCTCAACAGCTACAACAATGAAGTCAGAAAAAGCAAGTGCCCACGTCCTTCTAACACCCAGAGACTGGCTCCTTCTGAGGTTGCTCCTTGCCCCGTCCAGAGTCAACTTGGGGTCACCGAATCACAAGGCCCTGGCTTCTGTCCTGGAGGCCTGTGGTGTTCCTGGTCCAGCTGATGGACAAATTCCAGCCAGAGCCCCAAGCCCAGGACGGAGCTCTGGGGGACCCACCTAGCTGTCTGGGCTTCAGAGCGACGTGGAGCTGAGAACACCGACTGGGATCAGAGGAGGAAGCAGTCCGAGCCCCTGCCAACAGCCCCTGCACCAGGTCTGCAGGCCCTTGGGGGCAGGAGGGAAGGGAGCAACTGCGTGGTTTCCTCTGCTTGGACAGCTCTGTCCTCACAGCCACTAGTGGGAGCTGAAAGAGCAGACGAGCTCCTTTCTCAGGCACAGGGATAAGCAAGTTACGGGCAGCTCAGAAAACAGAGGCCCCTGGAGAAGCAGGCACTAGACCATTTGGCCTAGATCCTCCCCTGCTTCACACCGCGGGGCCTGGCCCGAGCAGTGACTAGCGGGCACTCGGCCTTCCTCCCACCTGACCGCTGAACCACCTGAAGCAGGCCACATGCTCCTCTGGGGCTTCTGGTGACCTTTCCTCAAAGGGGAGGCTAGATCCACTCTTGCTTCCTTCATAAGCCAAGTGATGACAAAGGATAGTGGCAGAGAAGGACACTCTGACCTCCAGGAAAACAGAGTGCAATGGCATTCATACCCAGCAAACCGCATCGGTGAGAAATCCACACTCTGGGATCAAGATGAAAGGACATCAAAGATCTGTACTGTGATTTAGGCTGCACTGATCACTTCCCCACACGCGCTTTCTCAGGGGCCAGACTGAACTTCCCATTGCGCAAGTTCTGAAAAGCAAGCCGGTGACAAAAATTTGCAAGAGCAATGCTAGTGAAAACCGCACTCCTGACCCATGACTGCACAGTTTATTCTGACCTGCTCAGTACCGCCTACCAAGAGAACTGCTCACAACGCATGGCTGTGGACTAAACTGCTATTAAATGGACTAAACTGCTATCAAGTGGACAACTTAAAATTGTTTAAATAGGATGCTTGAGTGGCTCAGTTGGTTCAGCGTCTGCCTTCGGCTCGGGTCACAATCCCGGGGTCCTGGGATGAACCCTGCTTCTCTCTCTCTGCCTGCCACTCCCCCTGCTCATACCCTCTCTCTCTCGTTCACTCTCTCTCTCTAAAATAAATAAATAAAATCTTTTTAAATAAATAAATAATAAAATCTTTTTAAATAAATAAATAAAATTGTTTAAATAGTAACAAGGTATCACTGTCAGCCATCAGATGGTAAAGGTTAAAAGAAACCTTGACAATGGGATGAGGATATAAGGAAACAGGACTCCTATCATTCGCATAGATATTTGGCAGTATCTACCAAAATCTTTTTTTTTTTAAAGATTTTATTTATTTATTTGACACACAGAAGAGATCACAAGTAGGCAGAGAGGCAGGCAGAGAGAGAGAGGAGGAAGCAGGCTCCCCGCTGAGCAGGGAGCCCAATGCGGGCCTCGATCCCAGGACCCTGAGATCATGACCTAAGCCAAAGGCAGAGGCTTTAACCCACTGAGCCACCCAGGCGCCCAGTATCTATCAAAATCTTAAGTGCACATACCCTTCATGCCAAGAGTTGGTTTTTTTTTTAATTTTTTTTTTAAGATTTTATTTATTTATTGACAGAGAAAGGGAGATCACAAGTAGGCTGAGAGGCAGGCAGAGAGAGAGGAGGAAGCGGGCTCCTTGCCGAGCAGGGAGCCCGATGCGGGCCTCGACCCCAGGACCCTGAGATCATGACCTGAGCCGAAGGCAGAGGCTTTAACCCACTGAGCCACCCAGGCACCCCCAACAGTTTTGTCTTTAGAGATTTATTCCACATATAAACTCATACAAGTTGACAAGAGGGTGCCTGGGTGGCTCAGTGGGTTAAAGCCTCTGCCTTCGGCTCAGGTCATGATCTCAGGGACCTGGGATCCCTGCTCAGCGGGGAGCCTGCTTCCTCCTCTCTCTCTGCCTGCCTCTCTGCCTACTTGTGATTTCTCCGTCAAATAAATAATTCAAAAAAAATTTTTTTAAAAAGTTGACAAGATCTATGCACACAGATGTTAATTACATCATTCTCTGAAACAGCAAATACAAAAAATAACCTAAATGACCATCATTTAACTATACTGGAAAACAAGCATAAGATGGGATCCTCTGGAGGCATCTGGGTGGCTCAGTCTTTAAGTGTCTTCCTTCAACTCAGGTCATGATCCCGGTGTCCTGGGATCAAGCCCCGCATCGGGCTCTCTGCTCGGTCGGAAGCCTGCTTCTCCCTCTCCCACTTCCCCTGCTTGTGTTTCCTCTCTCGCTGTGTCTCTCTCTGTCAAATAAATAAATAAAATCTTTTTTAAAAATAAAATAAAACCTCCTTATGCGATTTGGAGCTCAAGGAGACACTGATCCCTGTCCTGGGACCACTCTTCTACTCGAAGGGAACTTTGTCTTGCCTCAGAAAGGGAAGACCAGGATCTCTCTTTCACTGCCTGACTCCAGATGGTTCTTCAATCCACTCTTCTTTTAAGCAAAAAATCTGTGCTTTAATCTTAAGAAAACTCAAAGGAGACCAACATACAGCTATGCTGGAGGAAATCTGGATCTGGTGTTGGTTTTCACGAGTATATCAAGTTTATGGAAATTTACCCATACGCTTAAAATCTGTGCATTTTCCATATGCATATTATATTCTAATAAAGAGATTTGTTTTTTCATACGCATGCTTTTTGACCTCGCAATTCTGTTCCCAATTTCACACCATCCCAAGGAGAAAAAATCAGAGCTGTGTGGCAAGCTGTACCTTCAAGGGTCTCCTGCACATTGTTGCCATAACTATGAAACTATGGGAATGACCTAAATTACCGACAGCATAGGTTCAAGAAAGATCCTACCTCCCATCAGCTGAGTCCATTCCAGACAATATAAAGTAGATGTAGAAGTACATGTAATGATAGGGGAATACAGTTACAGAATATTTCTGAATGGAATAAAACAGACTAAATATTATGTTGAGTGCCATATCATTCAGGGGGTGAGAGTAAGGATCGTGATTTTTATTTCTTCTTTGCACTTTTCTGAATTTTCTGTTTTCTGAAATAAGCATGCCTTACTTCTATAATTAGAAAAGCACAATAAACACTACTTAAAATAATGGCAAATAAAAGGAAGCAAAAGGAGGCAAGAAAGGGGACAGGCCCAGTGTTATAAATTAGTGGTTTTCAAATGCACTGGGCATGCAAGTCACCTGGGGCTTAAAATAACACAGCTTCAAACCCCAGCCCTGCTGCTTACCAGCAGTGTGACCCTGGGCAAACCCCACAACTTCTCTGTGTCTCAGACCATACTCCCCATCTACACAATAGGTATAATAATAGTACCTACCCCAGAAGACCATTGTGAGGAGTAAATGAGTCCTTCAGAGGGGTGCCTGTCACAGACCTACAGGTGTGTTAGCCAGTGGGACAGCTAAAATACTGATTCCATCGTGCTGGAGTGGGGCCAGGGAATCTGCATGCTTAACAAATTCCCCTGACAACTCTGGCCCAGGGAGAAACACTGGAAGGAAATCCACTACAACGCTCCTGTTATCTTTGGTGGCCCTGGAACTATCTGCAGGAAGTCTTGGACACTAGGAGCTATCTGAGGAAGAGCTCTCTAAAGTAGATCAGAGCCCCCTCTTCCCTCTCCCTCCATTCGGCTGGGTGGCTCCCAACCCTCCCCTACACCTGCAGCGCCTCTCCTGAATGGGCCAGAGTGTGCGCATCAGCACCCTCTGCACGCAACCCCGGGTAGTGCAAGGAAGAAAAGGAGGGTCTTGCTTGTATTTCTTGGACGGCACCCCTACTGCCCCCTGGCATAAGGGATTGGGGGCTGGGGGAAGCCTATGTCTTGCAGGAGATAAGCAAAAACCACCTGGTGTCAGAACACACAGGTTCCAGCCCTGGTTCTGACATTAAATATAGCTGAGGAGAAACCACTTCAATGCCCTCTGCCTCAGTTTTTTCCATCTGTAAAGAATAACGGCACTCGTTTCTCGAGACTCTCCCATGGACCAGTTGTGTCACACTTTTTACTTTATTTTATCCTTGCCACAACCACGTCCTCAGTCCCAGTGAGGAAATGGAGCCGGAGAGAAGTTAAGGAACTTGCCCAAGGTCACAGGGCTGGTAGGCGGCAGGGGCAGAATTCGAACCCAGAGGCCCAGCCTCTAACACATCTGCCATTCCTAGAGAAAACGAGAACAGCATTAGACGTGAGCTAACTCCAGGCTGGGCTCAAGCAAACTGAGATTCTTCCTGGGCCCCCACTGGTACCGAACTGAGGAGCAGCCCCAGCCTGGGCCAGACGAGCACACCCTGGGATTCCTCCCCAGGGCCCGACAGACTGGGGCTGGGGAGGGAGCTTTCCGGAGAGGAACAGTGACTCAGGTGGAGACAGGTGGGAGGGAGGAAAGAGGAGAAGCGAGGCGCTCCCTCAAACACAGAATGCTCATGAGGTACTTATCGTGATTCCCCCGAATAAAGATGGCGGTCCTAGTAAGGCTTGGCCTCCCACGGCCAGAGAAATCCTGCTGGAGTCCCAGCCTTGTGACATCACCATCAATACTTGTCCCTTGCCCCTTTGAAGGGAGCACGGCTAACTGAGGATGACACAACAAATGAAGACAGACGAGGCCTTGTCCAGTCAAGTTCCCCTCTTCCCTCCCCACTGCTAGCTCCACCCTCAAGAGGCCTCTGAACCGGGGTGAGGTGCTGCCTGTATTGTACGCAGGTGGGTGGGAAATCGGGGCTGGGTCCCGCAGCGTGGTGAAAGCCTGAACCAACGCCTCACCTGGAGCCGGGGTTCTCCAGGTGGAACTACAGTCCCTGCTAAAGAAACAACCCAAATAAGTAGATGCTAATGTCCCCATTTTACAGATGGAAAACTTGGGGCAGAGAGACCAAGTAATTTGCTCAAGGTCACACGCCTAGGATGTAACTGTGGCAGATGGGTTGTATTTTCCAAAGACAGCCACACCATCCCACGGTATAGCCCCCATCCCACGTGCTCTTATCGCCATGGACACTGACCCCCTCTGCTGAGAGGTGGAATCTCTGTTCCCTCCTCCCGGCTCTGTGTGGCTCTGGGAGTATGGCAGGAGCCATGCTGCAGCGTCTCCAGGACCAGACAAGAAAAGGCAAAATAGCTTCTGTTGGCTCCTTCCTGGGATTCCTGCCCCTTTACCCAGCCACCGTGCCGAGAGGAAGCCCAAACTAGCACACAGGGAGGTGGCCTGTGCGACAAGAACACTGAGCCCACCGAGAGCCCTGTGCAGTAAGGAACTGCGTCCTCAAGCCAACAGCCAGCACTGACCACCAGACGTGAGCAACTGAGCCTTCAGACCATTCCAGCCCCTGCTCTGAGCCACCCCAGACGATGACTGCTCTGCCCAAAGTGCAGATCCCAGAGCAAAATAAGTGACGCCCTTGTTTTCAGTTGTGAGCTTCTGGGCCGTTTGTGATGCAGTATGAAATAACTGGAAGAGTGGCAGGGCCAGAACTGAACCCAGCAAGCAGGTTCCAGAGCCTGTGTGCCTGGCCACTCGGCAATGGTCTCAGCTATGTGAGAGACAGCACAGAGAGGGTGAGGGCCTGGGCCTTGCTGCAGACGTATCTTCATTTGTTCATTCATTCATTCAATACATGCTTATTTACAGCATCACAGGATAGTGTGATTTATAAGAAATATACATTTAGTCTTTGTCTACCGTTCCTGGCTCACAGCTCCTCAAACCCTTGGAATTTCCTAAGTGCCGAGAGTGATAGTGGTGTCTTGTCACGTGAATGAGGTGACTTTTAGAGCACCAAGGGTTGGAAGCTGGTTGCCAAGAGAACCGATCATGTGATTAGAGGTCTGGAGCTTTTAGTCCCACCCCGTGACCTCCAAAGAGGGGAGAGGAACAGGAGGTTGACTCAATCGCCAATGGCTGACAATTTAATCAATTGTGACTATGTAAGGAAACCTCCACAAACACGCACAAGACAGGGCTGGGAGCACGTCCGGGCTGGTGGACATGTGGAGAATGGGGAGAGAGCATGGGGCTCACCCTCTCCCGACACACTGCCCCACACACCTCTTCCACCTGCCCGTTCCTGCATTACAGCCTTTCATAACAAATGGATAATCTAGTAAGGAAAATGTTTCTCTGAGTTCTGGGAGCTGCTCTAGCAAATTAGGAGGTCCTGGGAACTTCTGATGTATAGTCAGGGGTCAGAAGCATAGCTGACAACCTGGACTCGTGACTAGCCTCTGTTGGACTGAACCCTTCACCTGTGGAATACGGGGCTATCTCTAGGTAGACTGTGTCAGAATGGAGTTGAATTCTCAGTAGCCCTGTTGGTGTCCAAAAATTGTTTCGTCACATGTATGGGAGACCTACCCACCCCCCAACACACACATGTGCGCACACACACGCACACACACACACACACTGGAATTGGTCTCAGACCATCCCTACTGTGTTCCAGGCTTTGCTACTGCTGAGGATATAATGGTAAACAA